>OY804599.1:56995803-57136529 GCA_963680895.1 Fragum sueziense | reverse complement strand
ATTTCCTTCTTGTAAAATCTAGAGATCTTTAACTCGGCCCTTACCCTTTAAGATATTCATTAACTATCCCCTGAGTGTAAAACTAGTGTTTCTAGGTCAAACTTGATGTGACGTCATCTTTACTTTACTTTTTGTGTATCCATGTGGAAATATCGGTGATGGATGATTATTAGAAATTATTCAAAATGCTTATGGAATGTTTTAAAACGATATCGTAGCCACAAACTTGATGATGTACTGATTTGTGAAATCCAGATCAAGATTGGTTTCGGAGAATCATTTATTGCAATTTGCAACTAGGAAATATCTATTCTGACAGGAAGATCTAGGTTTGTTTGTTTGTTTTTAAAAGCCAATTTGGACTGTAAATGGTGAATCATCAACACCCCAGCTACGCTTACTTTGTAGATCTATACATGTGTTATTTTATTCTATAATCAGAGATCTAAGTGTAGTCCACATCTCTTTATTTCAAAATTGCACGGTTGTGATGCATCGAAGACTGTCGCCTACCCCGGAAAGAAGAGGTAATTTTCAGTTTTTAATACAGTTTTCGGCTTTTGAATACATTCCAATAGTTGTCATATAATATATCAACCTTTTCATAAAACACGGAATTTGTAGATCAAAGAAATTCCGTATTGTAATTTGATAGGAACAAGATTCGTGTCGTGGTTTTGCGCTTCAAATTGCGTGACGTTGACCTAGCTTTAATCGGCTTTTACGGCGACGTCACGTCATGTCATTAAGGCAGGTTTTCTCACGAGATCCCTCATATTATTGATGGTTTTCAAGTAAGATCTATTAAGAAAAATTTTGAAAAACAGACCCCAGATGCCATCAAAACCCACCATATTTTCCAAATTATCTCGTGGGAGACCCCCGACCCCCCCCCCCCCCCCCCCCTTAAAAGAAAGAACAATGTCCTATCTTGTCTCCACTGGCATGGCATGATCCAAATGGCACTCAACACAGAATGAATTGGCTAAAAAATTACAAAATCCTGAGTTAGAGTATGCCCCCTGACAATTATATTTATGCCCCCTTTCGAAGAAAATGGGGGTATATTGTTTTGCAAGTGTCGGTCGGTCGGTCGGAAGGTCGGTCGGTCGGTCTGTCCGTAGACCAAACTTTGTCCGGAGCATAACTCGAAAAGTATTAAAGGTAGAATCATGAAACTTCATAGGTGGATAGATCTCATTATGGAGAGGTGCAGTGCATAAGAACCGTAACTCTGCCGATCAAATTTTTTGAGTTATTGCCCTTTGTTGATTTTATAACTTGATTCTTGTCCGGAGCATAACTCAAAATGTATGTAAGGTACAATCATGAAACTTTACAGATGGATAGATCTCATTATGGAGAGGTGCAGTGCACAAGAACCGTAACTCTGCCGATCAAATTTTTTGAGTTATTGCCCTTTGTTGATTTTCAAACTTGATTCTTGTCCGGGGCATAACTCAAAAACTATGTTAGGTAGAATCATGAAACTTTACAGGTGAATGGATCTCATTATGGAGAGGTGCAGTGCACAAGAACCGTAACTCTGCCAATCATATTTTTGGAGTTATTGCCCTTTGTTGATTTTCAAACTTGATTCTTGTCCGGAGCATAACTCAAAAAGTATGTAAGGTAGAATCATGAAACTTTACAGGTGGATAGATCTCATAATGGAGAGGTGCAGTGCACAAGAACCGTATCTCTGCCGATCAAATTTTTTGAGTTATTGCCCTTTGTTGATTTTATAAGTTGATTCTTGTCCGGAGCACAACTCAAAAAATATGTGAGGTAGAATCATGAAACTTTACAGGTGATTAGTTTTCATTATGGAGAGGTGCAGTGTACAAGAACCGTAACTCTGCCAATCAAATTCTTGGAGTTATTGCCCTTTGTTGATTTTACACTTAATTCTTAATCTTGCCTATATCTCACGTCCTTTTACACATACAGCCTTGATATCTCACACATAGATACCTCCCATCAACATTGTTCACATTTAACCATGACCTTGGACCTTGTGACCTTAACCTTGGAGTTTGACCTACTTTAAAAAAAAATAAACCCGGCATATATCTCATGACCTTTTACAAATACAGATTTGATATTTCACACATGGACACATCTTACCAAGACCTTTCACAATTGACCATGACCTTGGACTTTGTGACCTTGACCTTGGAGTTTGACCTACTTTTAAAAAACTTTAACCTGGCCGATATATCATGTCCTTTTACACATACAGCCTTGATATTTGACACATGGAAACGTCTGACCAAGACCTATCACATACGACTATGACCTTGGACCATGTGGCCTTGACCTTGAAGTTTGACCTACTTTGAAAAAAATTAAACTGGTTCTATATATCATGTGCTATTACACATACAGCCTTGATATTTCACACATGGACACATCCTACCAAGACCTTTCACATTTGACCATGACCTCAGACCTTGTGACCTTGACCTTTGACCTACTTAAAAAAAAACCTTTAATCTGGCCGATATATCATGTCCTTTTACACATACAGCCTTGATATTTGACACATGGACACCTACGACCAAGACCTTTCACATTTGACCATGACCTTGGACCTTGTGACCTTGACCTTGGTGTTTGACCTACTTTAATAATACATTAACCTGGCCTATATTTCATGTCATTTTACATATACAGCCTTGATATTTCAGACATGGTCACTTCCAACCAAGATATTTCACTTTTGACCATGACCTTGGACCTTGGACCTTGACCTTGGAGTTTGACCTACTTTTAAAAAACTTAAACTAGGCCTATATCTCATGTCCTGTTACCTATACAGTCTCAATATTTTATACATGGACACCTCCTACCAAGACCTTGCACATTTGACCATGACCTTGGCCTGTGTGACCTTGACCTTTGATTTTTACATACTTTTAGAAATCTTTAACCTAGCCTTTATCTTTTGTCCTATTACACCTACAGCCTTGATATTTCACACATAGACACCTCCTACCAAGACCTTTCACATTTGACCATGACCTTGAATATTGCAACCGTGACCTTGGAGTTTGACCTACTTTTAAAAAGACTGAAACCAGGCATATAAATCATGTCCTTTTGCACCTACAGCCTTGATAATTCACACATGGACACCTCGAACCAAGACCTTTTACATTTGACCTTGACCTTGGCATTTGGCCTAAGTTTAAAAACTTTAACCTGGCCTATGTTTCATTTTACTTTTACATATACAGCTTTGATATTTCACACATAGACACCTCCTACCAAGACCTTTCATAATTATTTGACCATGACCTTGACCTTGTTAACTTGACCTTGGACTTTGACCTACATCAAATGTAGGCTGTTGAGGGGGCATATATGTTTTACAAACATCTCTTGTTTAGAAGGTTTAACATGCTTATACTTGAAGGAATTAACCTGTCTTTGAAGAAAAAATAGCTGATTTTAGAACAAACCCCAGAGAAAATATGGATTGAAATTTCACTGATATTTCACTGAGATTTCAGTGAAATATCAGTGAAAGAAAGGGGCAAAATAACAATGAAATTTCACCAAAATCTCTGAAATTTCACCAAAATTTCAAAGAATTAACAGTGAATTTCATCAAAATTTCAGTGAAATTTCACCAAAATTTCACCAAGGTTCTGTTGAAATTGAAATTATGGATTGAAATTTCAGTGAAATTTTTGTGAAAAATAGTGAAATATCAGTGAAATATCAGTGAAATATAGTGAAATATCAGTGAAATAACAGTGAAAGAAAGGGGCAAAATTTCAGTGTATTTCACCAAAATCTCAGTGAATTTCACCAAAATCTCAGTGAATTTTCACCAAAATCTCAGTGAATTTTCACCAAAATATCAATGAATTAACAGTGAATTTCATCAAAATTTCAGTGAAATTAATTATGTTGAAAAGTATCAATATTGACCTTTTTACACATTTAACATCTTATTTAAGATAACAATGACCTATATCTTTAACAATACTACAGTCTAAGATCGAGAACTAGTTGTCACAGTCTAGCAAGTTACTATTTGAAATTTGGATTATAAGTCTTTGGTTTACCAGGCACAATTTCTGTCCTACCCTATCTTATATGGATTGGGTTAGATATAGAAATCAAAATTCTTGTAAAAAGAATTGACAAGGTGTCAACAAAAACAAGCAGCAGGTGTGTGGGACAGCAGTCCCCCCATCATAAATTAGTCTAAAACAAAGCACAACATTTATTGTGCCCATTATTCCAGAGGTGCGCCCAAAGATTTGTTATTATACTAAAATCTATGTTTACACATGATCATTTCGTAAGCCCTATAAAATTATGTCTAACATGTCCTTAGAATTCAGCTGTGAGGACAAATATGACTATGTCATATACCAAAATCTTTACTAAAGGCAGTTTGAATAATGCCATTAAAGTCACTTATATCTAAATCACAAAAACCAATGACAACTGTAATAATATATGCAATCAGGATGAAATTAGATGGATTACACAAAAGAACACTTCAAAGATAAACTAAAGATGTAATTCTTTGTTTATACAGTGCCCTCCAAAAGTCCTTGGACAAATATTTCATTATGCATTTTTGCCCTTTTCCCTGGGTTTTAGAGAAAATGCCTGGACTTTTAATACAGGGAAGTAATCAAACACTCTCTAAGATAATTTTAGTACTTATCCTCGAAATTAGACTTTGATTCATTGAAATAAATCAATTTTATAAAATATCCATTATTTACTCAATAACGGACGCATAGATATTTCATATCTGTATGCAACCTTTTGAACCAGTTTTCGAAAGCGAATGGAAACATCATATAACTGGTGACCAGAAAACAGTCCCTGATCACATGCGAAAAGAATTTACAAAAAAAATGCTGACCAAAGAGGGAAGAGTTTGTTACCAACTCATGAGAGAGCAGGGTATCTCCGTTGCAGACATCTCTAGGAAGATTGGACATCCTAGGTAGGCAATTGCCTTTTTAGCTCACCTGAGCACGAATGTGCTCATGGTGAGCTATTGTGATACCGCTGTGTCCGGCGTCCGTCGTGTGTCGTGTGTCGTCCGTCGTCCGTCAAACTTTGCCTTGTGTGCACTCTAGAGGCCACATTTTTTGCCCAATCAACCTGAAATTTGCTCAGAATGATTGTCTTGATGAAATCTCAGACAAGTTCGAAATTGGGTCATCTGGGGTCAAAAACTAGGTCACGGGGTCAAATCTTAGAAAAACCTTGTGTGCACTCTAGAGGCCACATTTTTTGCCCAATCAACCTGGAATTTGCTCAGAATTATTGTCTTAATAAAATCTCGGACAAGTTCGAAATTGGGTCATCTGGGGTCAAAAACTAGGTCACAAGGTCAAATCTTAGTAAAACCTTGTGTGCACTCTAGAGGCCACATTTTTTGCCAAATCAACCTGAAAATTGCTCAGAATGATTGTCTTGATAAAATCTCGGACAAGTTTGAAATTGGGTCAGCTGGGGTCAAAAACTAGGTCACGGGGTCAAATCTTAGAAAAACCTTGTGTGCACTCTAGAGGTCACATTTTTTGCCCAATCAACCTGAAATTTGATCAGAATGATTGTCTTGATCAAATCTTGGACAAGTTTGAAATTGGATCATCTGGGGTCAAAAACTAGGTCACGGGGTCAAATCTTAGAAAAACCTTGTGTACACTCTAGAGGCCACATTTTTTGCCCGATCAACCTGAAAATTTATCAGAATGATTGTCTTGATCAAATCTCGGACAAGTTTGAAATTGGATCAGCTGGGGTCAAAAACTAGGTCACGGGGTCAAATCTTAGAAAAACCTTTTGTGCACTCTAGAGGCCACATTTTTTGCCCAATCAACCTGAAAATTGATCAGAATGATTGTATTGATGAAATCTTGGACAAGTTAATAATTGGGTCACCTGGGGTCAAAAACTAGGTCACAGGGTCAAATTTTAGAAAAACCTTGTGTGCACTCTAGAGGCCACACTTTTTGCCCAATTAACCTGAAAATTGATCAGAATGATTGTCTCGATCAATTCTCGGACAAGATTGAAATTGGGTCATCTGGGGTCATAAACTAGGTCATGAGGTCAAATCTTTGTAAAACCTTGTGTGCGCTCTAGAGGCCACATTTTGCCCAATCAACCTGAAAATTGATCTGAATGATTGTCTTGATCAATTCTAGGTCAAGAGGTCAAATCTTAGCTAAACCTTGTGTGCACCCTAGAGGTCACATTTTTTGCCCAATCAACCTGAAAACAAAAAGTTATTATTATATCAGGTGAGCGCTTCAGGGCCAATGGCCCTCTTGTTTATTTCAATGCTTACTAGATGAATTGATAACTTACTGTTATAAATACAGTAAAAAAGTAACATTTTCTCGAAGTGTTTGCTCTCTATCTTGTACAGATTGATGATTTACCATTTACTGCAGAGGTATGCAATGACTGGAAGCCTTGATGACAGCTCTAGAATTGGCAAACCAAGAGTTTCAAGTACTTGGGATGACAGACTGATGGTTAGACCTTCACTTGGGGACCGTTCCACAGCTACAGTCTACTTGGAGAGACACAAATGTGTTTGCATCAACATTGACAGTATGGAGAAGACTCCATGCCGCAGGACTAGATGACCATTTGGCTGTTCAGAAGCCTTTGCTAATCCCTCATCATAGACAATTGTGCTTGGACTTTGCCAGAGAACACCAGGACTTGTCAGTAGTGGATTGGTCCGCTGTACTGGTCAGTGATGATCAAAACTCATTCTGTTTCAGAGTGATTGTAGAGTGTGCGTGAGGCAGATATCTGGTGAGCAGCTTTGAAGTGACTGTACTGCTTCCACGGTGAAGTTTGGAGGTTGTAGTGTCATGGATTGGGGAACAATGAGTTGCAGGGATACTGGGTGTATGGCTTATGTTGAAAGAAAGCTGAATGCTCAGGGTTACAACACGATTTTACAAGATCGTGCAGTGCCATCAGCCCATCTACTAGAATATGGAAATGACTTTACATCCCAGGATGATGGAGCATTGCGTCATAGAGCGAAAATTGTGAATGAGTGGAAGCAGGAAAACCATTTCCAATGTTTGAATTGTCCACCTCAGTCCCCTGACCTCAATCTGATTGAAAATCGTTGGCAACAAATGAAAACCAGTCTCCGAAACACCTGCAACCAAAACGTTCGCGACGTTAAGCATAATGTGAGGATTTGTTGGGACCAAGTCACCCCAGAGACATGCCAACACCTTGTTTGAAGTATGCCACATCGTATACATGCTTTTATACAAGCCACAGCAGGCCATTCGAAGTCTTGACAATTATTGGCATAATTGCTATTAAGTGCTCATTTTCCAAAAAATGTGTTTTTGTCAATAAATTGCCAGAATTATAGAACTGGTTTTGAATATTTTCATGGTTATTGATGATTTTTATAATAATAAATAAAAAAAATATCCTAAATATTGGAATTTTGCAATGAACTTTACTGAAAAGGCCAAAAAAGAGTTTGTCCAAGGACTTTTGGAGGGCACTGTACTTACACTGGCTTTTGCTTAAACATCAATAATGCCTGAAAATACTTTGAACAATTCAAATTCTCTGCCACATGGTTGAAATCCCCAAAGCGCTCCAAATCTACTTCCAACTATGTGCCCGAGATGTTGCGATTGTAAAAAGGATTTTACTGAAATTTCACTGAAATTTCACTGAAATACAAGTCTCAAACAAGAAAGAAAATTCACTGAAATATCAGAATTTTAATTTCTTTAGCCCTATAAAATTATGTCTAACATGTCCTTAGAATTCAGCTGTGAAGACAAATATGACTATGTCATTTAACACAATCTTTACGAAAGGCAGTTTTTAATAATGCCATTAAAGTCACTTATATCTAAACCACGAAAACCAATGACAACTGTAATAATATATGCAATCAGGATGAAATTAAATGGATTACACAAAGAACACTTCAAAGATAAACTAAAGATGTAATTCTTTGTTTATACTTACACTGGTTTTTGCTTAAACATCAATAATGCCTGAAAATACTTTGAACAATTCAAATTCTCTGCCACATGGTTGAAATCACCAAAGTGCTCCAAATCTACTTCCAACTATGTGCCCAAGATGTTGCGATTGTAAAAGGATTATACTGAAATTTTGTTGAAATTTCATTAAAATTTCACTGAAATTTCATTGAAATTTTGTTGAAATTTCGCTGAAATTCAAGTCTAAAACAAGAAGAAAAATTCACTGAAATATCAGAATTTTTCATCGAAATTTCACTGAAATTTAGTCATTTTGCTGAGATTCAGCGATATTTAAGCATTTCACTGAAATTTGGTGAAATTTCAGTGAAATTTCAATTACATTTTCACTGGGGAAATACTTGAGCTTTTCGGAATAAGGCCAAGCAACTTACATCATTTAACCATGTTGAGTTTTCTAGTGATGCCAGATGAAAAAAGTCAAAATTGAATCTATCTGAACTTATTTACATGTATCGATAATACATAAAAGTTTTGGTGGGCGAGGACCTCTGTATGGGGAGTTTGGAGGCTGTTAGAAACATTCGGGTTTAACAATTATATAAAAAATGCAAGAAAAAGTGTATCAAAACTCTGAATGTATGTATGGAAAATGGTCTTTAGTCAGGGAAAAATCAGGGAAAAGTCAGGGAATTTTGAAATGAAAGTTGAGTGGCAACCCTGAGTTGAGATTTGAAATAACAACTTAAGAATGATGTTACCACCTTTTTGCTGTTGCTGAGCCTCTGCAGCATTTTCTTTTTCCTCAATTCATTTTTTGTCCTATATTGTAGGCAAATCCTGACTATATAAATTTTGTTGTCTGCAGCAGCTTTCAAAAGAGCAATTTTTGGTGTTTAAGAAAAGGTTAAAGAAGATAAGTTAACATTCCAGTGATTTTATGAAATGGCTAGGCCTGATAAGTTGTATTGTATTTGTTAGCAAGGAATTGATGTTAACCGGAGTAATGATAAACACAGTAAGAGAACTTAGGTGTTGAAATTACTTTATTACAAGCAATTTCTTCATTTCCTGTAGTGATTCTCCTCCAGAAAGACCATAAAATGTAAAAAATTATTCACTTGACATTATGGTCTACAACATCTTTGAATTTTAGGTAGTCCACCCAGGGTTTTCCATGAGGCACAAATTATGGGTCATTGTCGCAATTTCAAAACAAATGACTCCTTAGAAATTTACTTTCAGGGACATTAATGACACAAGTTTTAAAATCTAGATTTTCATATGATACTTGAGTCCTAGGGCATTTGACCCACAAAAAAGTAGAAATGACCTCTTACTTTGAAGGCAAGGGGGACAAAATGACCCCCAAATTATCATGCTCAGGGAAAATCCTGTCCAACCTTAATGAGATTCCTGTGACGTCAGAATTATTCAGACAACATTGTAAGGTTCCACCGTCGAATGTTTACAATATTATCCAAATAGGATTGGATACCTAAGAAATGTCAACAACAACGCACACAAAATTCTGGCGTAACATGAATCACATTAGGGATGGACTACCTTAAACATGTCTAAAATTTTGCTTTTTGTAATGGGATAAATCTGCTTTAACCCATTACTGCACAGTGACGCCTTTTGAATCACTCACAAAAAAAGGCCTAGGAAAACATTGTGGAAAATGAAAAAATTGCTTGTGACAAGCAATTTCTTCATTTACCACAATGTTTTCTAACCCAAAATGGAATGATTTTCAAAATTTCATCAACTTGATATTGTCGTCTGCAACACTCTTCAGTTTGGAATATTCCAAATTTGACGTCTGGTAATGGGTTAAACCCTTTTCAAAGAAGTAATGATGAGTAAAGAAGTTTTCAATCGTACACAGGTACACAAAGTTGTTTTGAGTGCAGCTAGTAAGACGCTTCATAACCTGGCGCTGGACTTTGACATGACACCACACAGAGAACGTGACCAACTAGAGATCATTATTATCATTTATATTGTTTTTAATCGTACACAGGTCCACAAAGTTGTTTTGAGTGCAGCTAGTAAGACGCTTCATGACCTGGCGCTGGACTTTGACATGACACCACACAGAGAACGTGACCAACTGGAGATAATCATTATTATCATTTATATTGTTTTTTATCGTACACAGGTCCACAAAGTTGTTTTGAGTGCAGCTAGTAAGACGCTTCATGACCTGGCGCTGGACTTTGACATGACACCACACAGAGAACGTGACCAACTGGAGATAATCATTATTATCATTTATATTGTTTTTAATCGTACACAGGTCCACAAAGTTGTTTTGAGTGCAGCTAGTAAGACGCTTCATGACCTGGCGCTGGACTTTGACATGACACCACACAGAGAACGCGACCAACTGGAGATCATTATACCCCCGGATGTCAGTCTGTTTGCTGTGAACATGTTTATAAACTACTTGTACACAGGTATGTCACAGATACTTTGTTTTATTTTTTTTTTTTGTGGTATTGAAAGAGCATGGGCATATTACATGTAGCCGGGTGTAGTATAAGGGGCACTTATACTATCTCGCCGTACAAGCTAGCTTTTATAGTGACGTGGTAGATAGGGGTGACTATCGAGGCCAAAATCCACTATCGCGATAGTATTGGTATCGCAGAAACCACTATTGTGATAGTATTGATATCGCCAGTTACTATTGCGATACTATTGGGATACTATTGCCTAAAGAACAAAAGACGGTATTGTTTCCCATTTACAGACTTCTGTGCCGAAATCTGAAGCTGTAAACTACACTGGTGAATCCTTGGTATTCCCGAGATATAAACCACTTAAATTTAGTGTACATACATATTGTGGGTTTTGAAAACAATGTGGAAAAAGTAAGAATTATATGCAGACGCCGGAGTCGCCATGTTGCCAGGGACAACGACTTTGTTTCATCCGAAATTATTTGAATCCATAAATGGGTCTCAAAATTTTAAAACAAACAAAAATAAAAAAAAGTATTTTGAATAGTGTCCGAGTTTATTTTCAGCATGTCGGAAAACTTCGAAGAAGAAAGAGATCTGATATGATCGTAAAATGGTTCCAAGGTCTAATAAATTGCTACATTCAATTGTTCAATATTGCATAGATCACATTATGCGATCTTGTTTACTATGAAAAAAAGACAAACAACAAAAACATTTGACAGAGGAGTTCGTGTTTTTAACTTTTGCTACAAGCCTACAAATTCATCTTGGGAATCATTTTGGGCACCGCTAAAATGAAAGGGATTCGTAGCCTACCAAAAATCTTAACAGACAAGCGAACAAAACCAAAACAACTATCAAATATTTGTTATGAAGTTTCCCGAGATCAAAGCTTACTCTGATATATTTTCCGTAGATTGAAAAAACGAGTGCTTTTGACTAGATTTAATTTTAACGGGTATTGATAAAAATAGGCCTACCATGTCATAATAAATCCATGTGTAACATTACTTATCCAATTAATTGTTTGCAATGTTTGGGAAAGATTTAACTGTCAAAATCAACAGCCCAAATGATTTACGTAGAGTTGAAAATCGATATGGTTTAACTAGGCTACAAATATTGGGTAGTTAAGCGGTTATTGCTTGAAGAAATGACGAGAAAAGTGTGTTTCTTAATATAGCCAAAATAGCGGCGCTTTTGATGCGTTTGAGAACCGCGCGGCGACCTTCACTCGTGTACTTAGAAGTCGGCCGACACAAACGTCACGTGTAAAGTCACGTGTGTGTTTAATCATTTACATATCAATCAATCTTTCGGGTACAGTTCGGGGGCGGGGCTAACCGTTTCATTAGACATTATTGGGTTGATGTGGTTCAATTACCTGTCAATCAATTAGGAAAACTGCTTTGCTTCACCCATAACTTAATGAAAGCGACGTAATAACGGGTCCTCGTAACAACAGCTTATTATCACTACAGTTACAACATCGATAAGACCGAAAATTAATGGAAGCTTGTTGTTGGAATATTAAAATGAGTTCGGAATTTATTATTTCTTTCGCAAAGAAAGAAGGTAGATTATATCAGAGTTTCATTTTTGTACACAAATACCATCGAATATCCGGTTAAAGCTTCTTTTGTTCCAAGTCATGTATTTATGTTATTTATTGAATCGACGCTAAGCATATGTATACAATCGTAAGGGACCGCAATTGCAATGCACGACTGGATTAATCGGGACAAAATGGGAATTGTAAAAGTATGAAACTTATCTTAACAAGTCATACTCACGATGAAATGAAATGTTATAGAATAGAATAGATTTAGTGTTTAGCAAATTTAAATAGCCAGTTCTGTGATGATTTGTGGGCTCATGTTACGATTTTTTAAAGTTAGTTTGTATTTTTAATTCAAAATATTTTCATCTTGTGACCCTGTTGTTCAACTATCGAAACTATCGATATTTGAGGTCACTATCGCCGATAGTTATCGATTTTTGACATGACCATCGATATAGTACTATCGGCTTGCTCGCCATCGCGATATATCGATAGTCCGATGTATCGTTACACTCCTAGTGGTAGAGTGTTCGCTTAAGGTGTGAGAGGTCCCAGGATCAAATCCCCACAGGAGTCGATACAATATTTATTTGCGGGTTACATTTGGCTAGGCGGGTTAAAACAAGATCCAACCTATGGAGATGTTCTTCGAAAGAATCTCCTAAGACTATCAGGTCGTCTAAGTATATGACGCAGATGGTCATGTTATAATCCCCTAAACACTCTTCCATCAGTCGTTGGTAAGTGGCTGGAGAGTTTGAGAGACCGAAGGGCATCCTGTTATACTCGAAGAAGCCTAGTGGTCCAACAGTGAATGCGGTTCTCTCCTTATGGTCTTCTTCTAACTCCACCTGGTGGTAGCCAGACTTCATATCGATCGTGGAGAAATATTTACTTCCTTTAAGTACATCAAAGATCTCTTCTATCCTTGGGAGAGCATACGCGTCTTTCACAGTCCTGTTGTTCAGACATCTATAGTCTACACACATTCTTAAGCTCCCGTTCTTCTTCCTAACCAACACGATGTTACTTGCCCATGGAGATTTTGATTTCCTTATTATACCGGCTGAGAGAAGCTGTTCCAAATGTTGACATACTTCTTCAACCATCATAGGTGGAACTCTGCGATGCTTCTGCTTAAACGGTGCGCTCTTATCCGGTAACAAATCTATCCTGTGCTTGATGTAATCACAGTGACCAATATCCTCATCGTGTGTAGAAAATATCTCTCTGTGTTTCTGAAGCAAATCATGCAGTCTTGCCTTCTCTTCTAGTGTCAGAATGTCGTTCTGATCCATAGCGAGACTGTCTATCAAATCTGGCTCTTTTTCGGCTTCAGCTATGTTGTCAAAGACTTCTTCCGTTACGCTCACTGGTTGTATCTCTCCAATGATACTTCTTGGAGCTATTGTCACTGTATTCGTGGTTAAATTACTAAGTGTGACTTCAACACACTTTCTCTTACCATTCTCAAATTGAATGACGGCTGGGGTCACGTCTATAAACTCGGCTATACCGCTTTCCTTTGTCTCCTGTATAATGGCAGTAGTTGTGGGATAATTAAGTTCCTTGTCCGTATTTCCTTTTATGGTGACTGTCTGATTTGGCCTCAGGATTACTTTGGATGGTTCGGCACATCTGACCATAGCTATCACATTCTTGCTCTTCTTTAGCTCCTTCTCTCTGACAACTATCGCTCTAAAGCTCATGTACCAGGGAGTGTACAATCCTGAGTTCTGTAAGAAATTTTCGCCAAAGTTGGATCTACAGTCATCCATGTATTCTTTTAGAACATTTGTGCCCAGTATAATCGGGGTTCTTTCTGAATAGGGGGTATCTGGGGTCACGAGAAGTAGACATCTCTTCATATCTGATCGGGCTATTCCTGTGGTTATCTCAATGTCTACTTCAACAAATCCACTATAAGGCAGAGGACTTCCATCTGCACATTCAATTTTCAACATCTGTCCAATGTCTTGAATGCTTACGTCAGGGAAGTTGTTGTTGATAAACGAATGTGAAGCTACGCTCACACAACTCCCTGTGTCCAATAATGCACGTGCTAACATGCCATTTACAGTTATATCCGCTTCATTGGGATGTCAGACTAATTTAGGATCGTTGTTGCCATTGCGGTTCACGTTAGATCCTACAACATGACCGCTTACTCTTTTGGGCAAAACCTCTGTTTATGACCCGGTTCATTGCAGTTATGACACACTACGTTGCTGGCTGATGGACAGTCTCTTTGTATATGGCCTTTCTGGTTACAGGCCCAGCAGGTTGGTTGGAATTGTTGACCGCCTATAGGTCGTTGAGGTTGGTAGTTGCCTCTACCTCTTGCTCCTCCTCCTCTATTTCCTCTAAATCCTCTGTTGCCTCTTCCGTATCCTCTTCCTCTTTGTTGAAACCCTTGCTGGTGACCTGTATTGTAACTATTGTCCACATCTTTCTCTTTCTCCAATCTATCTATTCTATCATTTAACTTTTGTAATAGTTCCTTTACTTCAGTCATCTCTTGACTCGGCTTCTCTGTAGCCACGGCCGCTTTACATGTCTTCGCCTTTCTTTCTGGACTGTCCTGTTCCGACAGGCTAACTTCTATCCTTCTTACTTCCCGCTTCAACTCATCTTTACATCACTCCTGTTTAACGTTTTAAGCTGGATAGCCTGATCAAAAATGTCCTCTAATCTTGTAGCATATGCTGATACCAGTGATTTTTTACCTGCGCATCCTGCTACTTTTACTCATAATTTGGTCTCTGGGATGCAAAGTTTTAATTCAAGCGAGTCCCAGGATGCAACAATTTTTACAGATTTCCTATTAAAAATAGTGCATTGGACTCACTAAACTAGTAGCTGGACTCATTGATATGGAATCCAGCGAGTCCCCAGGACTCGCAGTCTTGAAATTGTAAAAATATCTCTGTGATACTGACTCACTCTCTAGCTGCTTACAACTATAAAATCTCTTCATAACCGTCTCTCTTGTCTCTACTGAGCTATACTCGCTATCAAACGCTGTCAAAATATCTTTCAACTTTACATCTGTTCCTAGTCTCCTCAGCTTATCAGCTGCCTTTCCTCTGCAGGCACGACGAAGGCCGAGTAACATCTGTGTCTCCGAAAAGTTATCTTCTGAAATAAGAGCCTCAATCTCGTATTTAAAAGCTGTCCAATTCACGTCACCTTTGCCATCCTCTCCAAAGAACAATGACAACTTCGGGTAGTGAAAACTACCGTGAATTGGGGAGGGCTCTTTTTTAACTGGCACCTTTGGATCTTAAGTAACTTGGTTACATCCTCCACTGAACCAAGGTGAGGCTTAATGCCTAATAAATCCAAAGCTTTGAATAGCTTTCCCTCCTCCACTGAAATCCCGGAAGCTGATGCTTCCATTTTATCCTTCTCCGACATGTCTGTGTAATTAAATGTGCTATGTCAAATAGTTATGACTGATCCAAGTCTATGATGTAGACGTCTGATACACAGTAAATAGTCTATAAAGTTAATACCGATGGTATTAAATATCAAAGTCACAATGAAAGTTTGATTACTTCACATGTAAGGTTATGATAAGCACACCAAAAGGACATTGAATAAAACAGTAAGATTTGAACGTATTAACACTGTCACAATATCTTTATGGCAACGTCAATACAAATTTGTAATTGTGTAAAATTGTTTGAATAAATTCACTCAAACAACAAATAGGACATGTGAAGACAGATTTTTCTATATTCACAAATAATTGGGCAAATATTGGTTTAATTCATCAATGACAAATAAATATTTGAAGACAATCAAACAACACACCTGAAAACATGAAGTGTCATTTATTTACATTTCAAAGACAAATTCTTAATTGTTGAAAGCACAAATAAATATCTGGAACACATTCAATTAACTGGAGCCATTCAAGTTGAAAGTGTTAACTGGAGCAATGATTAAAATAAAGAATTTATCTGGAGATACTCTGTAATGGTGATGTAAGTTCAAATATCTGGAGCATCACTGAAAGTTGAATACGTATCCTGAGCGTATATAAAAATTACATATCCGGAGCATCTATGACGTGTGTGTATCCGGAGCACATCTGAAAATTAATAAATATCAGGAGCAAGTTCCTGAAATCAAATTGTTATCTGAAACAACTGTGTGTCAATATTTCCAATGTACAAGTAACTGCAGCATGCCACTATAAGAAATATGACAAAAGTATCTGGAACATTTTATCAAATATTATATCAAAGACGAAATATCTGGAACATCATCTCGTCTTTAGAATATGCAGAACACCTAAATCAGAAACATTTTAAATAATCTAAGTTAGCAATATTTCAAGCATGTATCTGGAGCATTGTCATCTGAAACAATAATGTATACTATATATCAATGTTAACTGAAACGTTCATCTTCCATCTGAGTATGTTCCACTTGTCACAATTTTTTCACTAGAAAATGGCAGTTATTTCAACCATCGTTCACAGTAAACTGCAAAAATAGAACTAGATCTATACAAATAAATTAAAGCTGGTGTTTGATCAGGGTAGCACTTCTCTTTGGGGCTCTTCATTTTTCCACTGGACTGGCTGAGTTCTCTGGAAGAAGTCAGATACGCTCATAGATTGGAAAAACAAGTGCTTAAAACATTTTGCTTGACTAATGGGTTTATGATGAAATAGAAGAACTGGTACCTTTTAATTTTAGGATTCAAAGTTGCATGTCAATTGGTTAAACCAAACCTAGTGTAGGGGAGTTGATTATGAAATAATAACAAGTTAAGAGGTCTTTATTTGCCAAATAAAAACTGATGTGCGACAGACTACATGTGTAGGTAAAAACCGAGGTGCTCAGTAATTTATGTAGTTCAGAGTACAGAGGTCTTTATTTGGCAAATAAAGACCTCTAAACTTGTTATTATCTCCATTATAACACCCAAAAAATGAAAATGCACATTCGAAACGTGTTATCTGTGGAAATTCTGCCATGATCTAGTTTTCGGCGTAGGAAACGCATTGGTGGTTTAGTGACATCATTGATGACGTAATTTGACGTTACCTTAATGACACATGACATTTTGGCGTATACACAAAGCATAATTACATAGAGTCATTATTTGTCAAATAAACCGATGCAGTTCTTCTTTCGCTATACAGAGCTCCAGATAATTTTTTGAGGCAAGGAGTATTTACCCCTCAGAATTTTTTCCAATGCGTATTTCCAGACATTTTTTGGAGGCAATGAGTATTTACCCTCTTGTTCGGGAAAGGATTAAAAATAACAGGAGCACCCCACCGGAACGACCTACTTTCATTTTCGAGGACATCTAAGCGCACTATGTTTCTGACCATCAACACTTTTTAGCATGTTTTTTTTCTGAACGAGATTACCATCATGGGCTATCTTTGTCTGTATTGTAGGGCCTCTTCAGAAATAATATCGGCCCAAATTGCCTTTACGATGTGCTCAGAAGTGGATTTACTCGCTTCCCGATTTAAAAAGAAAACAAACTTCTTCGAGTTGAAATTTCCGATTTACGAAGTGATGCAATGACCTGATATTTATCATCCAATCAAAATCGAGTAAACGATTTGCTCCGTATAAAAAAATAACGGAAATCAATGATTGACTAAAATTCTAACAAAATACACCATTCGGTAGATCTACGGAATAGCCCATTGTCGTCTGCATTCGCTCGGCTGGTGACGTAATCGGTATTCCCAAACAATTCCCGGTTTTGATTGGCTGAGTCGTATTGGACGCTTCGATAAGCCAAAACGTTATTTTTAATCTTTAGAATTTCCTATTCTATGTGTTTCTTCCGGCGCTCTTCGATCTTGATACGCTTACTGACGATTATCAAATGCGTATTCCTTATTTTGAATGCATATCTGTACGCATTTTCATGAAAGTAAATGCGTATTTAGACCAAATCAATGCGTATTTTACGCAAATACGCATCCTATCTGGAGCTCTGGCTATATATGGACTTTACGGAAACATGTTATAATATTTGATATAAGCTGTGCAGAGTTCTTCTTATAATGATTTGAAGCTGTAGTGGCAAATAATATGAATGTTGTTAAACCTTTAAGTGCAGTGTTTATACAAGTGATAATTATTATGATATTGAATAAAAACAGAATGGGAAAAGAAGAAATTGCTCTTTTCGAGCAATTTCTTCTTTTCCTTTAATAATTTTGTACACAATTATTACACAAAATTTCCAATTATTGATAAATGGATTATTTATCAGTTTTTGACATTTAATAAGCCTACCTCCATTTGGCAACCATTGTAAAGACATTAAGCTGTAGAGTACTTTTAAATTTGAAGCGGCTTTACACTGATTTACTTGAAGCCGTAGTAAGCCCAGCACAGCTTATTGGTCTGGGGAGAACACTGTTACTTTGTTGTATTTACAGGTCAGTTAGAGTTGCATGAACGAGTAGTGAACCACTTACTGCGACTCGCCAACGTCTTTGGTGTAACCAGTTTGGGTAACCAGTGTCAAGAGTTCATTCAAAAAGCTGCTGCTCCAGACAGCCAAGACCTGAATCTTAGAGAGGAGAAACAAACAGAGCCAGATTCAAGTTGTACTAATGGAGTACAGCTCCCTGGGGAGGGTTTGTTTGGTAACTCAGAGGACGCCACACAGAACTCGAGTCTGACCAGGAGTAGTTCTAGAAGTTCGGGTATGGGATTGGATCAGTCGACGTTTGCTGGAGTTTCTGTCAAGTCTGAGCCAGTAGATTTTGATGTGTTTCACCAGTCCAGTCCAAATTCAACCAGCGCCAATTCTGGTACTAGTAAGTATTGTATCATTATGATAGAAGATAATCATATTTTAATGCCCTGTTTTACTTGTGTCCGTCTGTCTGTTTGTCTGTTTGTCTGTCTGTCAGAAAACTTTATATTGGCCATTTAGGGGGCATTGGTGTTTTACAAACACATCTTGTTTGTTTGCTGAACCTTCATACGACAGAGCTACAGATAAGAGGGGGAAGGCTATTGAATTTTCAAAACGCTATTGAATTTTCAAAACACTATATTTCGATAATTGTTACCAAACCCTATATTGTGGGTACTCATTAGACTTGTCTCGATGATATAATTCAAATGAGTAACATTAATATATAGTATGTATTTGAAATAACAAATTTAGAGTCTGCCTGTTATTTGTTGCTCTGATATAGTTTTCCAAGCAATTCCTGATTTTGATATCATACAGAAATCCATTTAAGCAGTTTTATGAAAGAAAATACAAAAAACTATGTAAGCATTTAAATTAAGGATAATTAACATTTACAGTATCTTAGACCCTTTTGAAAATAAACTGTGTTTAAAACCTATATATTTTTGCATCTGCAGCACTTTTGACTTCGATCCAGTCTAAAATTTCAGAAAGTTATAAAAGACAGTGTAATGCTGCAAATTAGCCTGTGATTTTCCATTTTTTTCCTTCAAATAGAATTCCTGAGTTCTTTAATGAAATAAGTTCGTGTTTGAAGCCTAGCTTAGCCAATAATCTTTTCTGTCATTTGACAAAAGTGATTATTCATAAATTTTAATTCTCATCAATGGACATTTATCATCTAAGCGGATAGCAGCATGAGAATCAGATCAGATATTGTATTAGCACTAGTGAGAGAAATGTCAGCAAGCCATTGTCAGGTGGTTTAATCCTTTCCCACACATTGTGGCTTTTGGACGCCCTACAAAATAAAGGCTTTGGTAAACATTGTGGAAAATGAAGAAATTGCTTGCGACAAGCAATTTCTTCATTTCCGACAATGTTTTCTACCAAGAAAGACCAAAAAATGTTAAATTTTGTTCAACAGAATGTGTCATCTGCAACACCTATGAGTTTGGACTAGGCTAAAATTTTGTTGTTTGGTAATGGGTTAACAGCAGCAATATGACCAAATCAGAGCTTGGTTTGATATTGTTAACCTTTGTGGGCGAGCAGCTGGAGGCTCGGTTAGGATGTTGTAGCATTACTGGTATGAGAAACAACAGGAATCCATGGTTAGGTGCTCCAGCCGTAACAAAATGACAATAGCAGTTGAAAACGGTGTAAAACCCCAATAAACCAAACCAAATTAGAGCTACAGATAGAGGGGGTGATGAGTTTTCGAAATGCATTATGTCAATGTTTGTTCATTAAACCTTATGTTTTGGGTACTCATTGGAATTGTCTGATCAAGAATATTGCAATGAGTACCCACAACATGGGGTCTAGATTTGATTGGATTTGAGATAACAAAGAATGGTTTCACCCCCTCTTATTTGTTGCTCTGCCAAATGCAGTTAAAAGTGACATTAAATCTCATTCAATTAATTAATCAATTTAGCTTAAATATGAAATTGGGGCTTATTGTATTAAAGACTACCTTTGATCCAGATAAACCAGCTCAGAAGTGCAGATCAGAATCATTCTGCAACTTAACCCATTACCAAATGATAAAATTTTAGACTCCTCCAAATTCAAAGATATTGCAGACGGCAATTAAAACTAAATGAAATTTTACATGTTTTGGTCTTTTTGTGTAGAAAATATTGTGGGAAATGAAGAAATTGCTTGTGACAAGCAATTTCTGCATTTTCCACAATGTTTTCCAAAGCCATTATCTTGTGGAGAGTCAGAAAGAGTCACTGTGTGGTAATGGGTTAAGCCAACTTTACATCTGCTGCAACCAATGAAGCAGTAAATCTGGATCAATTGGTATATATGTCTAGGCTGATCTGGATCCATGTTGATTTCAAATGCTAATGAAGCTCTTTTACCATGAACATGTCTTATGTAACAATGTTGTTTTTTTTTTTTTTTTTTTTTTTTTTGATTTTCATCACTTTTGAATATGAACCAGCTGAATTTTTTGTTTGAGAAAAGTTTAAAAGTGATAGGCAGAATAGAACAAGATCACACTGAATAATTGTGCAGTATGAATAAATTCTACACTGCCTGCTTCTTGTTTTATTCACTAAGACTATGTTTAAGCCATTCCCACACACTGGCGCTTTTTGGCACCCCACAAGACAAAGGTTTTAAAAACCATTGTTGGAAATAATTGAATTTCTTGTGACAAGCAATTTCTTCATTTCCCACAATGTTTATTACCCAGTCTGAGAAAGACCAAACAATGTAAAATTTTATTTACTTGAATTTGTCATCTGCAACATTGGACCATTACAAAATGTTGCCATCTTGTAATGGGTTAACTGTGTCTTTTCCAGAACGCCACCAAAACTACAGCTCACCAAAGGCCAGCGGTAACCAAAAAGACCAGTCATCCTCAATGAACGTCCTACAGCGACTCATGTCTCCAGTCGTTAACATACAGAAACTACCATCGAACATCACCCCTGACGTCGTCGTGATGGTTAGTGATGACGAGGATGAACGTTTAGAGACGGGTAAATCTCCGGCGGGTAAGACGATGTATACGGAAGCAGAGAAAGAGGCCATAGCGAGAGAAGCAAAGAGGTTCGGGACAACGCAAGTGTCTAGGCAGCGAAATATTCCATTAGCAGATATATTAAGCTGGATGGCTATGTTTGGGTTAAGGCATCCACAAAAGCCGGGGAAACAGGTGAACCATGATGCAGATTTAACAATTGTTAGATGGGTTGTGCAACAACAACAGTTAAAGGGTCATGTGGATTTGAATGGGATGAAAAAGTGTGCTCTAAATATCTATAGACAAACCAATCCAAGTTTCACAGCATCTAAAACATGGCTGGAGAATTTCCTGAAGAGAAATATGTCCGTTCTACAAGGTACACAGTTTTGTGTGGAGAACGAATCTGCCGATGCGAGTGAAAGTGGTTCTAGTGGTGAAATAGTGAAGAAAGAAGTTGTGCCTCTGGAGGATTTAGTTAGTCCAGATGATATATCTGAGCAGAATGACTTGGATGTATTTGGTAATGATAAGGTACTGGAGACTGTGCCAGACAGTGAAGAAAGGATGCTGAATGAAGAAGTCCTCGGAGGATTTGATGATGATGTTGATGATGATAACTCATACGATGATCTTGGTTCATTCTCGGAGGAGCCTGTCGCTGCCACTAGTACACCGTTACCTGCTGTTTCAGGATCATCAAGTGTCATCACTCCATTTGGAAAGAGACCAATCATTATTGGACAATCAAAATGTTTTGATGCAAAATCTGAACGTAAAATTGTGCAGTGGGTTCTGGAGAGAAATGCCAGAGATGGTTATGTGTTTACTGACGACTTTAAAGAGTATGCCAGATCTTTATATGTTGGTACTAAACCTTTTGGTGCAACACAAGCTTGGATGAAGAAGTTTCTAAGAAGGAATCGTGCGATAAAGGACATTCGTTTCTGTTCAAAGTTTAAGAATGTTTATACAAATAAAGAGAAAGTAGCAGCTGTTGCGATGGCAAGAAGGTTTGGGACAGCCTACGCATGTAAACACACTGGAATAAATCAAAAGATTATACATTCATGGAAGCTTGCAGTAGACAGAGGTCAGTTGATTCTACCAGCGTCTGATACAGCAGGACCTAGTACACCTCTAACATCGAGCTATATTACATCTAGTCCATCATTTACACCTAGTCCAGCTGTGTCAAAGAGTAACGAAGCATTACATGGCGTCGTTCCTGAGTTTGAACAACGTATCATCGCTATGATGAAGGAGTTTCAGGAACGGGAAGGCAGTATTAATTATAAAGATATCAGTCAAATCAGTCAGTCAGTGTACAAAGAGACAAGGCCTACATTTAAAGCTAGCTATTCATGGATTAAGGTATTCATGGAAAGACATAAAGATGAATTGGAAGGATTAGAACTTGAAAATGTGAGTAAAGTGCTAATTGAAGACACTAATGAACCTAGTGCTGGAGACTCAGTGGGTGGTTTTCAAGATGATTTAAGTAAAGAAAAGATTAGTGAGTTAGTCGACAATGCTCTGAAGGAGATTGATTTTGAAGACCAGTCAGGCAATGCCATTCATCCATCTAAATCTTTGGGATCAAAAAGGCCAGTGGTTGTCGGACCGTCCGTAACATTTAATAGGAAAACAGAGAGACAGATGGTTGACTGGGCTCTAGAGAGACAGGCACAAGAAGGTTATGTGTTCACTGATGACTTTAAAGACTTTGCAAAATCCTTACATTCCGGTCCAAAACAGTTCTCAGCTTCGTCAGGTTGGATGACCCTATTTCTGAGGAGGCACAGAGCATTGAAGGATGTTCAGTGGAAGTCCAAGTTTAAGAATAACTACACTGAAGAAGAGAAGAAAGCTGCTGTCACTGAAGCTAAAAGATTAGGAACGGGTCATGTGGGAAGAAAGCTTGGTATTGATCCTGCATTGATATGTGCATGGAGAATAAAGATGGAAAAATCAGCTCAAAAGAACACTTTCTGGAAAGGGATTAAGATCAAATTTGGCAAAGGCCCCAAGCCTATCCACACTAAGGTTCCGATAAGTCAGATGGCTGCTCCAATCAAGATCAACAGAGATAATGACGCTGCTAGAGGAATTGTGCCGGAATTTGAACAGAGAATTGTACAGACCATTCTAGAACAGCATGAGAAAGATGGGAGTATTTCTTATGAAGAGATGAGCCGAATAAGTCAAGACATATACAAGGAAACCAGATCTCAATTCAAAGCATCTTACGCTTGGCTTAGAAACTTCCTTAAACGCCATGAAGCAGATTTGGAGCACTTGAATATTGAGAATGTTAAGAAAGTGTTCATACCTGATGAAGAAGAAAGTGACTTTATGCCGAGTCAAATTTTCTCCGCAAAACGGCCAATCATTATTGGACAGTCGAGATCTCTCGATACTAAATCTGAAAAAAAGCTGGTAGAGTGGGTCGTAGAACAGCAAGCAAGGGATGGATATGTCTTTCTGGATCAGTTTAAGAAGTTTGCACAATCACTGTATAAAGGGAACAAAAAGTTTGCTGCCACGCAAGCCTGGAGGATTAAGTTTCTACGAAGGAATCACAGTGCATTAAAGCATGTAAGGTTTACCTCGAGCTTCAGAAGTCAGTATGATCCAGAGGAAAAAAGGGCCATTGTTGCTGAAGCTATGAAGTATGGTACTGGTCATGTTTCCAAGAAAACCGGAATTGATCATTGTCTTATAAATTCATGGCGTCACAAAATGGAAAGGAGTGGTGAAATCCTCCCTGAACCTGTAGAGTCCTTCAAGCCAACAATAAGTACCCAGAAACAAAACAGTAATGTAATGCAATTTGCTTCCCATTTGAAAAAGTTAGAGACTGAAGTTGGTCCCGGTTTGTACAGCGCTCGGGGAGTTGTTCCACAATTAGATAGAAAGATTGTTGACCTTGTTAATAAGCACATGGATAATGAGGGATCCGTGTCATACCAGGATATCAGTAATATAGCCAGGGCTGTGTACAAAGAAACAAGACCTACATTTAAAGCCTGTTATAATTGGATTAAGGCGTTCATCACGAGAAACAAGAAGGCGTTGAAGCATGTTGACTTTGATGTTAATAAGAGGGTGAACACAGATGATAATGAAAGTACTGAAATCCTGATTCCAGACTTGATGGAAGATGTATCATCTTTTGTTGCTAAAACTCTGAATGAAAACACTGCAAAAGGGAGTCGAGAGCAGTCAGTTGAGTCGTGGGAGAGTTTTGAAGGTCAGGGCAGTGCATCCAGTACAGGCGATCCACAGATTGTGATAGACAATCCTGAAGACCCAACATATGAACCTCCTTCCTTGGCCTCTAAAGCCAGGTCAACATCCAGTATTATTGATATCCAGGACATTGCATCCAAGAAACCTGTAATTGTTGGAACACCAGTGCATTTTACCAGAAAGATTGAGAAGAAGTTGGTTGAGTGGTTGGTGGAAAGGCATGCAAAGGAAGGTTTTGTTTTTACTGATGACTTTAGGGATTATGCTAGAAGCTTATACACTGGACCGCCTGGTAAGTTTGCTGCTACAAATGCTTGGATTGCTAAGTTTCTAAGGCGAAATAAACTGGTGAAGAAGATCAATTTTGAATCCAGACTGAAAGGCAATAATCCAAAGTATGAAGAGAAGATTATAGAGCTTATTCTTGAACAACAAAGAACTGAAGGGAGTGTTTCCAATGATGACATACAAAAAATAACCACAAGCGTGTACAAAGACATCAGACCAAATTTCAGAGCTTGCTACAACTGGATCAGAGACTTCATCAAACGTCACAAAGATGAGCTGAAAGAGGTTGAGCTAGAGAATGTGAAGAGGGTTTTCATTCCAGATGATGATGATGAAAATGATGGTGTGATTGTCAGAGATTATGATCCATCAAGTTACTATACAATGGATAGAATGCTTGAGGATGCAGACAATAGCCATGATGCTTCCTGGTCAGATATGGACAGCTCTAGCAGCTTTGATAGGTCAAGGTCACAAACTCCACAACAGCAGCCCCCATCGTCAGTATTTGAGAAGTTAGCAAGTCAGAAGCGACCAGTCATTATAGCCCCACCGAAGTCACTTGATGTTAAAACGGAGAAGAAGCTGGTACAGTGGATGCAGGATGAGCAGGAGAAGAATGGTTGTGTATATCTGGACCTATTTAAACAATATGCTCGATCAATACATACAGGACCAAAGCATTTTGCAGCAACTCAAGCATGGATGATTAGATTTAAACAAAGGAACCATGAAGCCCTAAAGAATGTAAAGATCTGTTCAAGGTTCAGGAAGGAGTATACTATAGAAGAAAAGATGTCTGCTGTTGAAGAGGCAAAAAGACTTGGTTGTCACCATGTTGGGAGAAAGCTGGGAATAAATGGGGGTGTGATCTACAGCTGGAAAGTTCAGTTAGAGCAGGCAGAGAAACTTGGGGAAGGTTTTGACTTGAGTGACAGTAGAATGGAGACTGAAGAATGTAGTCGTGGACAAGTACCGGAATTTGAAGAAGCAATAGCAGAACAAGTACTAGAGTTGAACAAGTCTAAAGGGAGTGTTACATATGACGATATCAGTTTGATTGGACGAACAGTTTACCAGGAAACAAGACCGCATTTTAAGGCCAGTAACAATTGGGTGTTAGAATTCATCAGAAAGAATAAAGAAAGGTTTGCAGATGTGAACTTCATAAACCAGAAAAAGTTCAGAACAGAAGAGGAAAAGCTACACATATTATCAGAAGAGAAGAAGTATGGAATAGATCATGTGATAAAGAAACGAAACATATCATTAAGTACCATTAATAACTGGAAGAGGAGTATGAAGGCTAAGGCCATTCCAATTCCAAAATATAAAGCTTTAGTGGGATCCAAAATCATGAAGAAATATGCCAAAGGGAAGAAGATTCAGAAAACCTACACCACAGAGGAGAAGAGAAAGGCTGTAGCAGTTGCTGAAGCTAATGGAGTCACTTATGCCCACCTTAAACTAGGTATATCCAGAAACGTTTTGACAAAGTGGATCAAGTATTTCCGAGACCAAGGAGAAGACATAGTCATTAATACAGCACAGGCAATGACCCTGAGGAAGGAACTGTTACAGAAAGTTGTGTCATGGGTGCTGGAACAGAATGATGAGTTAGGTGTTGTCCTCACTGACAGAATACAAGAATATGCACACAAGCTGTTTACAGAGAACTACTGCAATGTCAATACATCAAGACAATGGTTAGAATCATTTATTACCTCCAATGCTGAGAAATTTGAGAAAGTAAGATTCCGGGAGAAGGGAGATAAAGATCTTGATTTCACAGATGAGATAAAGGTTAAACTTTCCAGATACTCGGAGAAGCATGGTGGGGTGGCTACTGCAGAACTGAGTGGTACAGCTCCGAAGAATATCTACCATTGGAGGCGAGTGATGAAGCAGAAAGGGTATAATGTCTCTGATGGTGCTGCTGATGATATCCCAAGTGCAAGTGTTGCAGGTTTAAGTGGTTCAAATTTAGATGATGCAGGTCTAAGTGCTAATGGTGCAGGTCCAAGTGAGGTACCAGAAAAGAAGAGTTTAATGCAACAGAAGCTGGATAAGATAGCCCTGAAGTATGCTGAAGAAGAGAGAAGAACCATGGTCTCTGAAGCAAACAATGAAGGCACAAAATCTGTTGCATCAAAATACAAAATTCCATTACCCCTCCTCTTGAAGTGGATGAAAACATATTCACATGATGATGTAAAACCCTCTTTAGCTTCTCTAAAAGCAAGTGCTTCAAGCAGTGAACTCAGTCCAGAAGTAAAACCACAAGGATTGCTCAAAGTAAGGTTACCAAGTGTGGAACGAGCTAAGCAGTCTTATTCAGCTGAATTTAAGACAGAGATCATTGAGCTTGTTAAAAAGATTGGTGTTGCTGAGACAAGTCGTAGAAAAGGAATATCATCTTCAACGATATACATGTGGTGGGGTGAGATCGAAAGAGAAAGTCCAAGCAGATTTGTAAGAAAGTCCATGGAGAAGTCTCCAGCAGGAATAGGTGTAGATGAGATTGGGAATCCAGTAAGAATAAAACCTGAGCCGGAAGATAGATTTGAAACATCAAGTGTTCATTCTGGGTCGTTCTCATTGTCTGGAGCTGATGTTTCACCACATAGTATTTACCTAAAGGGACCTAGAAAATATACTGATGAAGAGAAGTTAAATGCGATAGAGCTTGCTATACAGATTGGTATTAAACAGGCTTCTCGACAGTTAGATATACCTCTATCCAATGTTAGAAGATGGACTTCCAATTATAGGAACAATCCAGCGAATGCTGACAGGGTACAAGCACTGACTCCTTCGCAATCTCCAGCTTTAAGTAACTCAAGTTTTACAGTTGGAATTGAAAATCCTGAGGTAGAAAGTCAGTCAAATACAGCTGCAAACAACAGTCTTATTATCAAAAGAAAGTTTGAAAGTGGTAATGAATCTGACTTAGCAAAGAAGAGGAGAATCTCTTCATCATACAATGATGAGGAGAAGATGGCTTTTGTTAGAGATAGTGAAGAGAATGGGGCCAGGTTTGCAGCAGAAAAAGCAAAAGTTTCCATGGATGTAATTTACAAATGGCGTCAGAAGTATCTACCAAGAATTGTTCCTCCCTCTCCCGGGCCTTCCACAAGGAGAAGTTCTGCCTCCAGTATTAATAAAGAATCTGAAAATATTGATGATCAAAACATTGTTAGTAAAGAAGATGTTCTTCTCTCTGAGAAAGATGTGCTTGACAAATCAGATGAAGTGAAAGAAACATTAATCGAAGCCAGTGACATTCCCGAATTACCTCCCTTTAGTGGTGGAGGTGATCTATTTGGTATAAACTCTGAGTATTTGGATGATAATGATGGATTACATAAAGAGGATAGTGTCATTTTCCCTGAAGTGCAAGAAGTGGATGTTGTTAAGAGTGTGGACTTTGAAAAAGAAAGTTTTCCTACTGAAAATCCAGTTACCACTGAAAATTCCGAAGTTGATACCTTGAAAATTGTTGATGTTAGAGGTGAATATTCAGCAAGTTGATTAAAGTAACTTGGGAAAAAAATGGAGATTACACCATGGGGTTAGTGCAAAACTCTTGTAAATGCTAATGGATTAAGTGTTGAACTTACCCAAGTTAAAATTTTTAAGGAGAAATTGATATCAAAAGTTGAAATAATTCTGTGAATGTTAATGATTTAGAAGCGTTAGTTGGACTTGATGATTTGAGGAAGATGTTGCCAAAAAAGACCAATTAAACCATGACTCGACGTGCTTTTGTACATATTACGGATCTAGCAAAATATATGACATAGTTTTTAGAATCCTTGTATTTTTCACCAAAATTGATCCCAACCTATTAGAAAAAAAATCTGTTTGTTTTTCTTGTTGTTTTGGATTAATTTTTGCAAAAAGTACACTGAGTTTGAAAAGTACAGTGAGTTTTCAAATAAGTCATACATTGTAGGAAAGAGCTCAGGATAGTGGAGTACATACAACAAACCCTTTGAAAATTGATTCAGAAATAAGAAAGTTTTTGCAAAAGTTCTTCATCGAAGCGGGGCTAATTTGGCCATGCTTGGTGTCCATGGCATGATGCCCAATCTCCACAGTGCCAAGGAGGCGCCCTATTGTTTTGGGGTCTCCTAGGTAATAGAAGAAGTTCATTTTCTGTGACAAAGCACTGTTTTGGGGGTATATATTCTTGACGACAGTTCTAGTTTATGATCTGTGCTACAAGTAAGAGGGGTAATGGCTTTTCAAAATGCTATATTTCACTTATTTTTCATCAAACCCCATGATGTGGGTACTCATTGGAATCGTCTCATCAAGACGATTCCAATGAGTACCAACAACATAGGGTTTGGTTTTGAAATAACAAAGTTACAATTGACCAAATGCCAATAGATAGATCGCTCTGCCCTACATAGAATCTAAGACAAACAATAGGGGGCATTGGTATATCAATTGTTTTGATTGTCTGTCGATAGATCGATACAATATCACATGCAACGAAGAATTTAATACAAACAATTTGGCGATGGCATCATTCGGCGTTTAGTCAATTCTAGAATGCCTTACCCCCTCTTATCTGTTGTTATGTTATGTTGTTTTGATAGTATTTACCAATTTGAGGGATTAGTGCAAGACCATCGTAAAGACATTACATTGTAAAACCTTGATATTGTTTTTAATGTGTGAGTGATTCTTATGCCCAAAGCAAGGACAAATCAGCAGGCATAATGTATTTTCTTCCCTGTCTGTTTGTATGTTTTTAAGTTTGTCTGTTTGTTGTAAAGACATTTAAATAACAGTGACCATAGCTTTTTAGATATACCGTATATGATGTGGGCATTCATATTATCTGGTTACTGGACAGCAAAACTTTAGAATGTTTTTGATTGATAGATCCGGGCTCGTATTCACCAACGTTTCTAAACTGATTTTCTAAAGTAAAATTACAATACAACCAATCAGAGTGACCGATAAATTTGTCTACGTTTGTCTCGGCCACTCTGATTGGTTGGTATGTAATTTTACTTTAGAAAATCAATTTAGAAGCGTTGGTGAATACGTGCCCTTGCGATTTTATATTTCATGCTTTTACCTTTCTGGGTAAACGATACTGTGGAAAATGTAGAAAGTATTGTCACTAACAATTTCTTCATTTTGCATGATGTTTTCCAAAGCCTTTGTGTTGTGGGATGTCAAACTGTGTCCATATGTGGGATGGGGTTGAGCATGTCTGCTTCTATCATTGGAAAGTCTTTCATGTCATGTCATTGTCAAATATTAAGGTCATGTCTTTAAAAAATAGCTTTTAACCCTTTCCCAAACAAGACCTGCTGTTGACGTCCCTCATAGAAAATGCTTGGGAAAACATTGAAACAAAAGAAGAAACTGCTGATAACCAGCAGTTTCTCCTTTTGTCTCAATATTTTCTGTGCCATATTTCACATAAATTCTATCTGTAATAACATCCATTTTGTCTTTTGTGGCAGTTTTTGAAGTGGATCACTCTAAAACTTTGTTGTTTAGGAAAGGCTTAACCCATTCCCATTCCCTCATCATGATGCTTTTTGACTTAGCACAAGGTAAAGGTTGTGGCAAATATTGTGGAAAATTAAGAAATAGCTCGTAACAAGCAATTTCTTTATTTCCCACAATGTATTCTACCCTTAAAGTCATAGAATTTTAACATTCCATCAACTTGAAATTGTCATCTGCAATGTCTTAGAAAGAACCTATCTAAAGTTGTGCCGTCTTGTAATGGGTTAAAGTGGTTTTGATATTTCTCAAGCACTTCTTGTATCATACGTCATTAGCCCTTCCCACATCAGCAAAAATTTGAAATGTTTCACTGTGTAAGCTGCTGCTGATGACAGAAGGGGAGTGATTAACCCATTACCACACAGTGACTCCTTTAGACTCCCCTAAAGAATAAGGCTTTGGAAAACATTGTGGAAAATAAAGAAATTGCTTGTTACAAGCAATTTCTTCATTTGCCACAATATTTTCTACCCCAAAAGTCCAAGTTTGCTATATTTCATTCGCTTGAAATTGTCGTCTGCAACATCTTTGAATTTGGACCAACCCAAAAATTTGCCGTTTGGTAATGGGTGTAAAGATAAGATGTCTGTACCATATTGCGTGGAAAATGTTGCAGCAAAAGCAAAAAATCCTGGTTATCAGGATTTTCTTCTGTCTCTGCAATGTTTTCCTAAGGTATTTCTATTATTGACTGCAAAACTAAGTTACGTTTCAGAAAGAGCTAAAGATTATTAGAAAATGAAATTTATTGGAAATAGGTCTTATAATCGATGTTTAGATCTGAGCTAAGGGTGTGTGTAAATTTTTTAGAATGATGGAAATTAATTGTAAAGAACAATTTTTGCAACCTCTTGGACAGTCAGGCTGTGGACAATGCCTATAATTATAATTGCACTTTAACCCTTTCCCAAAACAAGACCTGGTTTGATGTCCCCAATAAAATAGGTTTTGATAAAACATTGAGGCAAAACAGGAAAATGCTAATGATCCGCATTCTCCCCTTTGCCTCAATATTTTCTCAGCTGAATTTTACACAAAATTAATCCTATTTTTATTTAATGTCCATTTTGGCGTCTGCAGCAGCTTAGGAATTAGACCAACCTAAGATTTTTTCGTTTGGGAAAGGGTTTAATCATATTCTTTGGCTGATTAACCCATTACCAAAGGATAAAGTTTCAGCGTGATCTAAATTGAAAGATCCTGCAGACGACAATTTCAAGTGAACGAAAGTTCACATTTTTCGGTCTTTTTACATAGAAAACATTGTTGGAAATGAAGAAATTGCTTGTCACAAGCAATTTCTTCATTTTCCACGATGTTTTCCAAAGCCTTTATCTCTTGGAAAGTCAAAAAGAGTCACTGTGTGGTAATGGGTTAATCTTTGTAAATAATTATCAGAGCAACAGAAAAGAAGACATTCTAAATTTGTCATTCCAATGCCAAACTGTGTGTAGTGGGTACTCAATAGAGAACGATTGTATCCTGTTAACGGTGACATAATTTTGGACAAACAGAGGTATTTTGTAGATGTTGTTATAAAATATCGTAACTACGGCTTGATACAAGCGGTAGTTATGAGATTTTATAACAGCACCGACGGTTTATCAAAACATAATGGTAAACTGAGTCTGTTTTTAGCGAGAAATTCATTGCTATTGAATCACCTATACCAGGCAATTCTAATGAGTACCAACAGCATTGAGTTTGTTGAAGAATAGATTGATGTAGTGTGTGTTGAAATATGTTTTTCTTAGTTGCTCTGCAATAACTCATTAGTTGTATAGGTCAGTAAGCATTCTTATTTCCATCATAGGCTTTCGATTGGCCATTAGTTAGTCACTTTATGATCTGAAATTTGTAGATATAAGCATTATATTAGCTTGATAAGTTTTAGTTGTCATTAAACAATTGAACTCTCAGGCAAATATCTACTTTTTGACTTGATAGAAAATAGTATTTAGCAACAGCTATAGCCGTAAAATTGTCACAATTATTTTCAAGAAATTGTAAAAGAGAACTTAATTCAGTGTAGAAAGTCAAAATTGTTGTTTGACTCTAGGTGCTACTTAATAAACCCTCTTATAAGCTGCAACAGAAAAAAGAGGGTAAAGACATCCTAAATTTGCTGGTTTAACCCTCTCCCGAACAAGACCTGGTTTTGACGTCCTCAATAGAAAAGACTTGGGAAAACATTGAAACAAAAGAAGAAACTGCTGATAACCAGCAGTTTCTCCTTTTGTCTCAATATTTTCTGTGCCATATATTACACAAATATTATCTTTTTATAACTTCCATTTTGTCATTTGTGGCAGTTTTTGAAGTAGATCCCCCTTAAATTTCGTCGTTTGGGAAAGGGTTAAATCCAAACCAAATGTTTTGGGTACTCACTGGAATTGTCTTTTAATGAGCACCCACAACATAGGGTTTGAAAAATGATAAGTCATTGTGCATTTTTGCTTTTAGAAATGCCTTTACACTCTCTTATCTGTTGTCCTGCTGCACTTGTGTATAGCACGGTGGATAATCATGTGATGCAACAATTTCAGAAAATCTTCAATAATTTTGTTAATATGTGACCGATTTGAATTCGGTTTGAAGCAGAGGAGGACAGACGTCACGCATTGAATGAACGTGTTTGATTTTTGAAAAAATAAATGATAAAAAAGTTATTGAAGATAAACCAAAATGTTGGTTATCTTCAATAACTTTTTAGCTCACCTGAGCACAAAGTGCTCAAGGTGAGCTATTGTGATCGGTCTGTTGTCCGGCGTCCGTCTGTCTGTCCGTCCGTCCATCCGTCTGTCCACAATCATAAAAAAATCTTCTCCTCCTAAAGTTCTGGGCAGAATTGGCTGAAATTTCACAGATATGATCCTTGGGTCATCACTTTTCAGAATACTTCAAAGAATTGGGATCTGGGTCAGAATGGGCTCAAAAAGTAGGTCACTAGGTCAAATCTTATTTTTGCTCTAGGAGTCACAGTATTGGCTCAATCATTGTGAAAGTTGACCAGAATCTTTGTCTTGATGATATCTAGGTCATTTTAAAAAGTAGGTCATGCCAGGTCAAAATGTAGGTCACTAGGTCAAATGATTTAAAATCCTTCTTTTTGCTCTTAAAGTGCTACCTTTGGCTCAAATCTTGTGAAAATTGCTCAGAATGTATTTTTGGTGGATATCTAGGTTCTTTAAAAAATTGGATCATGTGAGGTCAAAAATGAGGTCACTAGGTCTGTTTGATAAAATCCTTTTTGCTCAGAAGTTCAGGTCTGTTTGATAAAATCCTTTTTGCTCAGAAGTTCCCATTTTTGGCCAAATTATTATGAAAATTGCTAAGAATGTTTTTTTAATGATATAAAGGTCATGTAAAAAGTTTGTCATGCAAGGTCAAAAACTAGGGCACAAGGTCAAATATCAAGAATTCCATTTATTAGTCAAGAAGTGCCAACTTTGGCTAAAATCTTGTTCAATGGCTCAGAATGTTTTTCTTTTGGATATTTAGGTCCATTTAAAAAGTTTCTTTGTGTGAGGTCAAAAACTAGGTCACAAGGTCAAAGGCAATGAATCCCTTCTTTTTGCTGTGGAAGTTCCAATTTTGGCTCAATTATTTTGAAAATTGCTCAGGACGTTTATTTTGATGATGTCTGTACTCTGTAGGTCATTGAAAACTTGGGTCATGCAAGGTCAAAAACTGGGTCAGTGGGTCAAATCTTGTTTTTGCTGTAAGAATTTATTACCATATTTGCTCAATCATTGTGAAATTTGTTCAAACCATCACTTTACAAGCAACGAAGCCCTATGTTGTGTGTGGGTTTGGGAATTTTCAAGTGAGGAATTCAGACAAATTTATTTTGACCAGGTATCAGCTTATCAGCAATCATTGCTTAAAAGTAAATAGTTAGACTGTCTTAAGTCAATAATAGACCATCCAAAATAAATAAAGGGCTGCCCTATCTGATAATGGAGCTCTTATCTGATGAAGGATAGAGCTGCATTTAATCTTAATGTCTTAACCCTTTCCTATGATGTCCCTATTAAAAAAGGCTTGGGGGGAATTATTGAGTCAAATGAAGAAAAGGCTGATAATCAGCATTTTCTCATCTTGTCGCGCTATTTCAAAATTGAACAGTCTATTTCTTTTCTGTCTTGGTAAAGATTAAGCCCTTTCCCAGCCAAGGTTTAAGCCCTTTCCAAATTGTTTCAGGACAGAAAGTCCTTGGTTTTATGCCTTTGAATTTGGCAAAATTGCCATTGTCATTCTTTTATATTCTTCTAATGTTATAAGATTGATTTCATGGTCTTGCCAGTATCTCAACTATGAATTCAGGTGAGCGATCTAGGGCCATCTTGGCCCTCTTGTTTATCAGTTGATTTTTCAAAAAGCTACTACGTTGAAGTTATTCCTGACAATTTTCCACCTTCTCTACTTCAAACTGAATTCAAATTGGTCATGTATTAACAAAGTTATTGAAGATTTTCTGAAATTCTAAGTCACATGATTATACACAGTGTATAGGCTTATCTTTGAGCATCTTTCTGTCACAAAATTGTTCTAAGAATTTTAAGTGCATTTATATAACTAGGGTTTAAATAATCTAGTCATTTATTATTTTTGTTCTTCCTATATTTTGTTGATGCATTTATACCCCATCATAGATAGTTAATTTAATAGTTATGGGAATATTGTAGATCTATATTCTGCTATGATTTATAGTCTTTCTGTTGGTCTGTTACCAAATTTGCAACGGAGACCTGGTTTTGATATCCCTGATAAAAAGGCTTGGAAAAACATTGAGGCAAAATAAGAAAATGCAGATAATCAGCATTCTTTTGTCACATTAATTTCTATTCTATATTGTACACAAAACACCCAATTTGTCGTTTGCCACCACTTTCAAATTGGAGCACACTATGATCATGCTGTTTGGGAAAGGCTTTACAGATTCCCATACAGGTCCTGCTCTTGATGAAAATTTTGAGGCAGTGTTTTTTCCGTAGCTTCTTTTACTAAAAATGTCAAAACCTGGTGTTGTTTTGGGAAGGCTCTATCATGTTTCTTTATACATTTTCTATATGATTTATAGTTCTGCTGGATAGATAATTTTATGTTACATTTTCTTTGTACTTTGTATTTTTCTAGAACCTAAAATTGGATAATCATTACTATGCATAATGCATTTCTTAAATCTACAAATTTGCTGGTTTTAGAAACAAAATGTGGGTTTGATTGGATAAAAAGATGATGTTAAAATAGCATCCACAAAATAACTAAATTGCTGTGTGTCATTGCTTTCAGATTAGATAAGTTTAGAATTTGGTTGTTTGGGGAGTTAAAATTGTTTATGATTATCTCATAACAAATGTTAAGACTTACTTCTTAACCCATCAACAACATTTTACACTGGTCCAAATTCAAAGATGTTACTGATGACCATTTCAATTAATTAAAGTTTTACATTTTCGGGCCTCTGGGGGGTCTACAGAAAACAATGTGGGAAATGAAGAAATTGCTAGTGACGAGCAATTCCTTCATTTTCCACGGTGTTTTTCAAAGCCTTTTTCTTAAATGATGTCAAATAACTTCAACATGTGATGATGGCTTGATGATAGATTTAGCTTCCAGCTACTATTTTAATTTATTAATGAGTTCGGGCACTAGTAATTTCTGACAACAAACAATGTATTGAAAGATTTTGGCCACTTACATAACTTTTATCATAGAAGATTTTCAACTGCCTAGTGTTAAACAACATCTATGAAACAGTCACTGATGATAAAAAATCCTTTTTTCCATGCGCTGATTGCAGATGTGAAATTGGTTGATTTATAAAAATAAATATTTTTTTTGTACAGAGAGAAAAAAAAGTGACAACTCTAGTTGTGCAAAAGTTGATTTATACATTGTGTTCATAGTATTTTCATGGATTATTGCAAAGTTACTTTAAGTGCATTATATCGTCGGTCACGTTTCAAAATGTCGTAACTACAGCTTGAATAAACTGTAGTTACGGCATTTTTGAACTTGAACGACAATATACATCTACAGATAAGAGGAAGTGAAATCTTTTCCAACTTCAAAATTTTATTTATTGTTCATCCAATCCTATGTTGTGGTTACTCATTGGAATTGTTGCATCAAGACGATTCTAATGAGTACCCACAAATTAGGGTTTGGATTTGAAATAATAAATTTAGACTGGTGTCCCTCCCCCTCTTATTTGTTGCTCTGTGCATATATAAATTTGAGATCTGGAACGAGGCATTTGCGGTTTAATATAACATAATTGGTAGCGCATCAGACTCTCATTTGTAAGGTCCCAGGTTCAATCCCCGGCTGCAGTAAACATTCTTTCTCACAAAATTGTCTCCCACTAATGACTTAATCATTAACCTATTTAGGCAGGCAGCTCGAGAGGAATCCATGGTTATGGAATCTATGGTCACGTATCATAGCGGCTGGAGCACCTAACCAGGGATTCCTGTTGTTTCTCTCCACAGTACTATCACAAGATCCTTACCGAGCCTCCAGCTGCGCCCATTGATGGGGGACAATCGTCAGAAAGGATGTTTGCCTCGGTCGGGGATCGAACCTGGGACCTTATGAGTGAGAGTCTGATAGGCTACTTATACTATTTGGGAAAATGCAATTTAACCCATTACTACACAGTGGCGCCTTTTGATTCCCCACAAGATAAAGACTTTGGAAAACATTGCGGAAAATTTAGAAATTTGCTTGTGAAAATTTGCTTGTGACAACAAGCAATTTCTTCATTTCTCACATCGTTTTCTATACAGAGACCAAAAAATACAAAATTTCATTCTTCTGCAAGTCCTTTGAATTTAGACCAGTCGAAATTTTGCTGTCTGGTAATGGATTGAAATACACATTTGAATTGAGCCAGGATCTGGAAAAACGTCCCTTATGGTATTTGAGAACAACATGGATCTAGATCTACATTATCCCTTTACCAAACGGCAAATTTTAGACCTGTCCAAATTCAGAGATGTTGCAGACAACAATTTCAATGTGTTGAAATTTCAGAATTTTACAACTTTTGGGGTAGAAAACATTGTGGAAAATGAAGAAATTGCTTGTCACAAGCAATTTCTTCATTTTCCATGATGTTTTCCTTAGCTTTTATCTTGTTGGGCGTCAAAACGTGTCACTGTGTGGTAATGGGTTAAACACACAGTCTGATCAAGATCAATGCTGTTATTCATGACCATTATCAACACTAAGTTAACACAATTAATCCTTATTGGACAACATTAGACCACAGGCTGACATTAACCCTTTCCCAAACAACAAAATTTTAGGGTGTTCCATATCAAAAGCTGATGAAGACACCAATATTGATATCAAAAAGGAAGAGATTTGTGAAAAATATAACGCAGAAAACATTGAGACAAAAGGAGAAACTGCTGGTTGTCAGCAGTTTCTTCTTTTGTCTCAATGTTTCCCAAGCCTTTTCTATTAGGGAAGTTAAACCTGGTCTTGTTTAGGAAAGGGTTAAGGGACCTTTTCCAGGTTCTGGCTCATATATTTTTGCATTAGGCTCTTTATTTTGTATCTTGTGTTCATGGTTGTTTATATTTGTAAGCTCTGTAGTACAGAATTTGTCTTTGTAATTCATACAAACATTTTTAATGTTGTCATTAAAGGTCTCGTTCAACAACTTACTATGTTTTATTTATTATGCTACCAAAGCCTAACATATAATGTGTGTCCTCGCCATCTCTCCGACTGTCTGTTATCATGGTGTATAATAACATGACTTAGAATTTCCCATAATCTTCAATAACTTTGTCAATACATGACCAATTTGAATTCGGTTTGAAGCAGAGAAGGTGGAAATATGTCAGGAATAACATGGACATGGTAGATTTTTAAAATTCAACTGATAAAAAAGTTATTGAAGATAAACCAAAATTTTGGTTTATCTTCAATAACTTTTTTATCAGTTGATTTTTTCAAAAATCAACTACGTCCATCTAATGTGTGATGTCTGTCCACATTCTCTGCTTCAAAACGAATTCAAATCGGTCCTGTATTAAAGTTATTGAAGGTATTCAGTAATTATTGCATCACGTGATTATCCACCGTGGTTATGACTTCTGTATCAATGTTTCTATGAATTCATAAACCTCTTTGAATTGTTAACCCTTTCCCCAACAAGACCTGGTTTAGACGTCCCTAAAAGAAAAGGCTTGGGAAAACATTGAAACAAAAGAAGAAACTGCTGATAACCAGCAGTTTCTCCTTTTGTCTCAATATTTTCTGTGTGATATCTTACAAAAATATCATCTTTAATAACATGCATTTTATCATTTGTGGCAGTGTTTGAAGTGGATCACCCTAAAATTTTGTCGTTTGGGAAAGGGTTAGGGGTGCGGTCAGAGTGCAGTTGGTAGCCCATTTGCCTCTCACTCGAGAGGCAGCGGGTTCGATACCCTGCCTTGGCACATCGTCGTTGTAAATGCAAAACCTGGTATCTCGTTTTTGGAAAATTTTATAGGGGAGGGAAAAAACTGTGGTAACTTTTCCCAAACTGAAACGTCTTACTTGAAATTTGGACATATTGTTCACAAATAATGTGTCAATAATACTGATCAGTAAAAAAGTCTCAAAACCTATGAGAATCGTCTACACTGGGCGCACAAGTTTGTACTTTGAAAATCGCACCAACCAACATACGAGGTTTTGCATTTACACCGACGAAATATTCTTTCTGACAGAAAAATATCACCCGCCAATGATTTGATATCGTTAACCTATGTGGGAGAGCAGCTGGAGGCTCTATTAGGGTGTTGTGGTAGTACTGTTGTGAGAAATAACAAGAATCCATGGTTAGGCGCTCCAGCCGCCGTGATGTGACCATAGCTGTTGAAAACGGCTTAAAAAACCAATTAAACAAACCACTAGTCTGTTATATTACCAGACAGGCCTTGCAGAGCATCCCTAGCTAATCATTATGATGTTCTGCCAGGTCAATATCGTGAGCTCATATACACTGCTAAAGACTGATGTTTATTGGTATCATCTCTCTGTCTATTTGTCCATTAGTACCTACATATTATATAATTGTGAACACAAGTTACACAACTCCAACATTTATGAATGGATTTGGAAAAGAAAATCTTCAAAAAAATAGTAACCTGAGGATGTGCATATTGTTGGGTAATCTGAGTTTTCTCTGATGTAAATAAGCTCTTTGATCTTTTGATTTTTTGCTAATAGCGAAAAATCAAAATATCAAAGAGCGTATTTACATCAGAGAAGACTCGGATTAATTGTTGTGGTTTTGCCATCATGTTCTGCCACAAAATTGGCTTCATGCAAAAATAAAGTGCATTATGTTGTGCCTATGAACCTCTTACTCAAGCTCATGGCCAGCTATGTTGACTTCAACCATTTCACAAACAAGACCTGATTTTGATGTTCCTGGTTGAATTATAGGCTTCAGAAAACATTGAGGAAAAAGAAGAAAAAGCTGATAATAATGCAGATAATTTTAACCAGTTTGTCAATCTGCTCTCTTTCTTTTCTACAAAAAAAATAAAATTGGATATTTACTTTTTACTTGCAAGTACAAAATCTTTCATAAATTACATTTCGCGGCATACCCAGTTACCCGCACAAATGGATAATTTGTGAATTTAGAAAGCAAAACTCAATTTAAAGGCTACCAAGCTTGACAGTTTATTGCACCGTATATTGGAAGAAAATCATTAAATTAACATGTTTTATAAAAGATCCGCCAAACTCGGTTGTTTTAAAAGTTTTATTTGCTTTTCTTTACATCGTTGAAAAACTGATTTTCGAGAAAATAAAGATCGGCAATTTCCGTAAAATTGCCACGGATTGACGTCATCAATGGCTTGACTCCGCCCCCAATCTAGAGCATGAGGTGTCTGACAAAGATAATGTGTTCGACTTTTCTGTCATATAGCGCAGTCTCAGTTTTTATCCATTTCTCGATCGTAAGAGTAATACAGACAAACTTAAACCGTTCTTTGGCACATTCCTTAATTCACTTACGACCTATTCTTTGACTGTTTTAACATTTTTTTCTAACATTTACTGAGGACGAATTCCGTGTTTTGAGTATCGATTGGGGAAGTCGCTTTATGACAGAAAAGTCGGACATTTAACTTTTTCAGAAATTTCAGACTTTCCGGGAAATGACCCATGACTGCCCGTTTTTCCCGCCATGACGTCATTCAGTGGCAAGTATGACGTCATAATTTCAAGTCGGCAGTTTAGCGTATTTTCTTCGGCAAAGATCGGAAAAGACCAAAATATTCAATTTAAAAGACGAAATAAAAACACTTCTAATGTTGGAAAATTGTAGAAACTTTGATATTTGGTTAATAGTAAGGTGTTCTTTCGGCACAAGACTTTAATTTTGCCAATCATCGGACACTTTAAGTTTTTAAAAGCAGTCCACAAAGGGGAACATGCAGACTAGTTGACTCGCCTGCATGTTCCCATTGGTTGATATCCAAATAAGTCCCCCTAACTATTTGTGATCCTTGGCAACACTTTGTACCGTATTTTGCCATTACTTATAAGTTTTTGACTGTCTAGATATTATTGAATTATTAATGCAAGATCATAGCCAAAACTTACCACTGGATAATGGGTAATGAATATGCACCCAGGTACTAGCATTTTATACCCTACCTGTGGGTTAGCGGGTACTCGTTTTAGCCCTATCCGCATACCCCTCTCAGGCCTGTAGGAAGCGGAAGGGGGGGGGGGGGGTGTGGGGGGGGGATGTAGCCCCCAAATGTTGGTCAAAAATACCAATTTTTTAGCTCACCTGAGCACGATAGTGCTCATGGTGAGGTATTGTGATACCGCTGTGTCCGGCGTCCGTCGTCCGGCGTCCAGTGTCCGGCGTCCGTCGTCCGTCAAACTTTGCCTTGTGTGCACTCTAGAGGCCACATTTTTTGCCCAATCAACCTTAAATTTGCTCAGAATGATTGTCTTGATGAAATCTCGGACGAATTCGAAATTGGGTCATCTGGGGTCAAAAACTAGGTCACGGGGTCAAATCTTAGAAAAACCTTGTGTGCACTCTAGAGGCCACATTTTTTGCCCAATCAACCTGAAATTTGCTCAGAATGATTGTCTTGATAAAATCTCGGACAAGTTCGAAATTGGGTCATCTGGGGTCAAAAACTAGGTCACGGGGTCAAATCTTAGACAAAACTTGTGTGCACTCTAGAGGCCACATTTTTTGCCCAATCAACCTTAAAATTGATCAGAATGATTGTCTTGATGAAATCTCGGACAAGTTTGAAATTTGGTCATCTGGGGTCAATAACTAGGTCACAGGGTCAAATCTTAGAAAAACCTTGTGTGCACTTTAGAGGCCACATTTTTTGCCCAGTCAACCTGAAAATTGATCAGAATGATGGTCTTGATGAAATCTCGGACAAGTTCAACATTGGGTCATCTTGGGTCAAAAACTAGGTCACGGGGTCAAATGTTAGAAAAACCTTGTGTGCATTCTAGAGGCCACATTTTTTGCCCAATTAACCTGAAATTTGCTCAGAATGATTGTCTTGATGAAATCTTGGACAAGTTTGAAATTGGGTCATCTGGGGTCAAAAACTAGGTCACGGGGTCAAATGTTAGAAAAACCTTGTGTGCACTCTAGAGGCCACATTTTTTGCCCAATCAACCTGAAATTTGCTGAGAATGATTGTCTTGATGAAATCTCGGACAAGTTTGAAATTGGGTCATCTGGGGTCAAAAACTAGGTCACAGGGTCAAATGTTAGAAAAACCTTGTGTGCACTCTAGAGGCCACATTTTTTGCCCAAACAACCTGAAATTTGCTCAGAATGATTGTCTTGATGAAATCTCAGACAAATTTGAAATTGGGTCATCTGGGGTCAAAAACTAGGTCATGGGGTCAAATGTTAGAAAAACCTTGTGTGCACTCTAGAGGCAAGATTTTTTGCCCAATCAACCTGAAATTTGCTGAGAATGATTGTCTTGATGAAATCTCGGACAAGTTTGAAATTGGCTCATCTGGGGTCAAAAACTAGGTCACAGGGTCAAATGTTAGAAAAACTTTGTGTGCACTCTAGAGGCCACATTTTTTGCCCAATCAACCTGAAATTTGCTCAGAATGATTGTCTTGATGAAATCTCAGACAAGTTTGAAATTGGGTCATCTGGGGTCAAAAACTAGGTCATGGGGTCAAATGTTAGAAAAACCTTGTGTGCACTCTAGAGGCAACATTTTTTGCCCAATCAACCTGAAATTTGCTCAGAATGATTGTCTTGATGAAATCTCGGACAAGTTTGAAATTGGGTCATCTGGGGTCAATAACTAGGTCACAGGGTCAAATGTTAGAAAAACGTTGTGTGCACTCTAGAGGCCACATTTTTTGCCCAATTAACCTGAAAATTGATCAGAATGATTGTCTTGATCAATTCTAGGTGACGAGGTCAAATCTTAGTTAAACCTTGTGTGCACCCTAGAGGTCACATTTTTGTTCAATCAACCTGAAAATTGGTATACAAAAATTTATTATATCAGGTGAGCGCTTCAGGGCCAATGGCCCTCTTGTCTTTATTTGACACTGAAAATTCAGTGAAAATCCAATTTAGCCCCCGAACATTCAGACACTGGGGCTTTAGCTACCCCAATATCAAATTGCTTCCTACGGGCCTGCCTCTGGACCAGCCACTGTACATTGTGTACATGTTCCTTGTGACAAGACCTTTCATTTGATGCCAGGATGACCGCCATTCATCAAGGTCTAGTTTAAACCTGTTCCAATCAATGATGTGGTTTGACAGATGTAATTTAAGAAAGGGCTTGCTAAAACATTGAGACAAAAGTACAAAATGCTGCTTTGTCAAAATATTTCATGAGCCATATTCTAAACAAACTTTCTCAAAAAGTATAAGTATATATAAGTATATATGTATAATTTATTGACATTCATTGTGGTCATCTCTAAATAACTTTCAAAATTTCTTTCATTTGGAAAAGGGTTAATTTCAGCAGATGGAAATCCAGTCTAGAAAATTTAGAATTCCAGTCTAATCCTCTTCCGCCAGGTGTTTGGTCATGCGCACTGGTGGAGTAAGGTCACCCAGGCAAGTACTTCCTAGGTCGTAGGGGGCTAAAATAGTTCTTTGAAAAAAATTGGCCCCTTTTCTGGTGATGCCTTGCTCTCTGCATGAATGATTTTGAGCTAATATTTCCATTGAATGCTTTTTGTTGACATGTTTTCTCATTTTTGAGCCAGAATCCATGTTTCTTTTCAGGACTATTTGACGTCTCTGGGTGGATGAGTACATTTGGCCACCATTTCCGGTGTCTCAATTTTAGCACTGAAAAATACACGGTACGTATGCTTAACTGAATTTTTTGAAAAATCCACTCCATGATAGTGGGTTCATTTCTGAGAATTCTACAGGTCAAGGGTGGATCTACACCAGTTTAGGCGCAGTTTGACTCTAACTGAGTTGTGGATTGTGTAATAATGTGTTGAAAAATGGGATTTTACATAGAGTTATATAGGAGCTGTTCTAGGTGTACTGCAACCTATATGTCAGGAAGCGTTATATTTTTTGACATTTGATAGCTCTCCTGCGTTTGAAGGTAGCAACTCCAAATTTGGACCACAGCTAGCCTATGATGAACAAAACTTGATTTTGGTTGAATTTGTCATGTAAAGAATGAATTTAAATTTTTAAAAGGCATTGAAACTTAAATTAAATTGAAACTGTCAAAATTCTCACATTTCTGTCTGTGATTGATTGCAGTCAGCTTTTCTTTGCATCTAGACAGTCTCTTTTGCTCTAAATTTGGATGCCTTGTTGTCTGGAAGGTATTTAAGATCATTTCTAGGAGTGTTTGGGTGGAATTGAAATTTTAATTAATTATTTAAAAAAGATTTAAAAAATTTAATTTTTTAAAAGATTGTTTAAAATGGCTTAAAATTGATATCTATTTTCATTATTTCAGGAAACTTAACCATGGTAGACCAAGACTGAAGGCGTAATCTGCTTACAACCGCACCAAAGCGATCAAGAACTGTGTATAGTGCTTCATCGAGGTTTTCGGACTCCGAAAGCCCTTTCGGTACAGTTTCGGATTCCGAAAAGCAACAAAACTTGTAAGTTATTTAGTTATTCCCCCCCCCCCCCTCATGATGTGGTTCTATTTAGTAGCACTATGAGTATGTCTCTGCAGAATAAGTAGTATTTGGCACCATTTTGGAGTTATAATTGCTTCTGGCTTGTAAAAGATAGGAACACATGGTTAGCTGAACCAGCTGTCACATTATTTTGATGCCACAGACTAAAATTCCTGAAAAATGATGTTGAATAGCTTATTATTAAAAGATTAAAATTCACAAATGTAGGGATTTAGACTGAGTTTGAAGAAGAAAAGGGCAATAGGCCCATTGCCTAGTACACAGCTTCATTTTTCTTACTAACCAGGACCAGTAATGTGTATATTTTGGCAGTTACATCTGAATATGCATAATTTGTCCAAGATTTTGACTTTGAAAGCTTGTAGGGACTCCAAATGACTTAAAATTAGAATTGGAAGAATACACGTGCAATAGACCTCTTCACTGGTACTATCCTTTCAAAACTTTGGGATATTCTTCGACTCAAAATATCGCCTTGAATTGGTCGAAGCGTTGGTGCGGACAGGGAATTCAGTCGCGGTACCATATTTTTTGGATGCTTGCAACTTCTGTATCGACTGTCAGAATAATGTAATATATGCACATTTCTATTGCAATAGGGCTAAATCGAACAAAAAGTAACACTTTTGATACATTTGGGAAAAATGTCTTTTCATTTAGGAGTAAGGTCACCCAGGCAAGTACTTCCTAGGTCGTAGGGGGCTAAAATAGTTCTTTGAAAAAAATTGGCCCCTTTTCTGGTGATGCCTTGCTCTCTGCATGAATGATTTTGAGCTAATATTTCCATTGAATGCTTTTTGTTGACATGTTTTCTCATTTTTGAGCCAGAATCCATGTTTCTTTTCAGGACTATTTGACGTCTCTGGGTGGATGAGTACATTTGGCCACCATTTCCGGTGTCTCAATTTTAGCACTGAAAAATACACGGTACGTATGCTTAACTGAATTTTTTGAAAAATCCACTCCATGATAGTGGGTTCATTTCTGAGAATTCTACAGGTCAAGGGTGGATCTACACCAGTTTAGGCGCAGTTTGACTCTAACTGAGTTGTGGATTGTGTAATAATGTGTTGAAAAATGGGATTTTACATAGAGTTATATAGGAGCTGTTCTAGGTGTACTGCAACCTATATGTCAGGAAGCGTTATATTTTTTGACATTTGATAGCTCTCCTGCGTTTGAAGGTAGCAACTCCAAATTTGGACCACAGCTAGCCTATGATGAACAAAACTTGATTTTGGTTGAATTTGTCATGTAAAGAATGAATTTAAATTTTTAAAAGGCATTGAAACTTAAATTAAATTGAAACTGTCAAAATTCTCACATTTCTGTCTGTGATTGATTGCAGTCAGCTTTTCTTTGCATCTAGACAGTCTCTTTTGCTCTAAATTTGGATGCCTTGTTGTCTGGAAGGTATTTAAGATCATTTCTAGGAGTGTTTGGGTGGAATTGAAATTTTAATTAATTATTTAAAAAAGATTTAAAAAATTTAATTTTTTAAAAGATTGTTTAAAATGGCTTAAAATTGATATCTATTTTCATTATTTCAGGAAACTTAACCATGGTAGACCAAGACTGAAGGCGTAATCTGCTTACAACCGCACCAAAGCGATCAAGAACTGTGTATAGTGCTTCATCGAGGTTTTCGGACTCCGAAAGCCCTTTCGGTACAGTTTCGGATTCCGAAAAGCAACAAAACTTGTAAGTTATTTAGTTATTCCCCCCCCCCCCTCATGATGTGGTTCTATTTAGTAGCACTATGAGTATGTCTCTGCAGAATAAGTAGTATTTGGCACCATTTTGGAGTTATAATTGCTTCTGGCTTGTAAAAGATAGGAACACATGGTTAGCTGAACCAGCTGTCACATTATTTTGATGCCACAGACTAAAATTCCTGAAAAATGATGTTGAATAGCTTATTATTAAAAGATTAAAATTCACAAATGTAGGGATTTAGACTGAGTTTGAAGAAGAAAAGGGCAATAGGCCCATTGCCTAGTACACAGCTTCATTTTTCTTACTAACCAGGACCAGTAATGTGTATATTTTGGCAGTTACATCTGAATATGCATAATTTGTCCAAGATTTTGACTTTGAAAGCTTGTAGGGACTCCAAATGACTTAAAATTAGAATTGGAAGAATACACGTGCAATAGACCTCTTCACTGGTACTATCCTTTCAAAACTTTGGGATATTCTTCGACTCAAAATATCGCCTTGAATTGGTCGAAGCGTTGGTGCGGACAGGGAATTCAGTCGCGGTACCATATTTTTTGGATGCTTGCAACTTCTGTATCGACTGTCAGAATAATGTAATATATGCACATTTCTATTGCAATAGGGCTAAATCGAACAAAAAGTAACACTTTTGATACATTTGGGAAAAATGTCTTTTCATTTAGGAGTAAGGTCACCCAGGCAAGTACTTCCTAGGTCGTAGGGGGCTAAAATAGTTCTTTGAAAAAAATTGGCCCCTTTTCTGGTGATGCCTTGCTCTCTGCATGAATGATTTTGAGCTAATATTTCCATTGAATGCTTTTTGTTGACATGTTTTCTCATTTTTGAGCCAGAATCCATGTTTCTTTTCAGGACTATTTGACGTCTCTGGGTGGATGAGTACATTTGGCCACCATTTCCGGTGTCTCAATTTTAGCACTGAAAAATACACGGTACGTATGCTTAACTGAATTTTTTGAAAAATCCACTCCATGATAGTGGGTTCATTTCTGAGAATTCTACAGGTCAAGGGTGGATCTACACCAGTTTAGGCGCAGTTTGACTCTAACTGAGTTGTGGATTGTGTAATAATGTGTTGAAAAATGGGATTTTACATAGAGTTATATAGGAGCTGTTCTAGGTGTACTGCAACCTGGTGATAAACAAAGTTGTCTGCAACGACAGCTGTGCTATGCTAAAACCGTATTTTATCGATAGAATGTCACAGTCATATGTCGTGTGACATAGCAGGAGAACGTTTGATATCCGAGGTACACGTCAGTGTCGATTCGGATAGAAATCATTCAGAGGTGATCGCTGTAGACTAGTCGGAAGTTGACAGAAAAGTGAAATGGCACTTATGAAATCACTGCCAGGATGTTTTGTGTCTTTTCTATTTATGGTTTTAGCGAAGGCAAACGTTGACAATGACAAAGGTAAGTTTTAATTTACCTTGATTCCAATGCTCTTCATGCTGAATACGATCAAAATCAATATTTTTTTTTGTATTGTAAATCAAAGTAGGCCTACTGAGAGGACTGAAAAAATCCTGCATGACATGATGAGGAAATTGAGGGGAAATTCAAGTTTCTATGAACTTGGAATCTAGGATATATTTTCTACGACTAAGTCAGGTGATGATCAGTCCATATATTGTAAAACTGCATATAAATTTCAAAGTCAATTTTATTAGTTGCCATATATATCAGGGATTTTGTTACCTGCGAGTCCCGAGTCCCTGACTCATATTTTTTTCTCAGGACTCATTGATAAATATTTTAGTGAGTCCCAGAATGCTAACATTTTCAATGTGTAATCGACGTTGTCTTACAAAGACTCAGATGTTTCAATATTGGACTCATTGCAGGGCTTTTCTTCCAAAAATTGGGAAGGGGCCCTGGTCAGTCATTTTGGGAAATTTTAGCGCAATTTTGGTCAAATTGGGAAAAAATGATAAATAGGAGTACATGTAGAAATCAATGAGAATACATTTTCTTAAACAACACTTTATAAACAGAATGACTGAATTATAGAAGACACACTGCTTAAAGACTTGAAGACACACTTGAAGACTTAAATTTTGCCAGTTGGAAAATGGTCATTGTTTATTTTCCACATTTTAGGAATTTTAGTTTTGAAAATTGGGAAATTCTTACTCTGGAATTGGGAAAAAAGGAGCCCTTTTCCAATTGGGAAGCCACCGAATTTCGGCCCCTGTTATAGAAGGAAGAAAAGCCCTGCATTGTTTTGGGAACCAATGAGTCCCAGGACTCTTCCGCATGAATTTGTAACAAAATCACTGATATATGCATTCAATTTTCAAGTAGCGCATTTCTAACAATCTTCAGACGTTCCTTTGAACACATTTATTTTACATCGATTGGGAAGCAGGTTTCTTCAACTTATTTTAATCTCTCTCGATTGAGCTTCCTGGAAATCCACCAGTACTCGCGCTGAATGTGTGGGGCAATGAGAAGCCTTGGACAACCCCCGCTACCGGGGATTGAACTCGGAACCTCTTAGTCGCAAGGCTGACGCTCTACCCCTCGACTACGGACGCCACAATCAATGAAGATAGCTTCCTGTTATCTGTCACCGGATATTTACAAGTTACAGCTGTTTCAATACCGGTGCTGTTAATCCAAGTTTTCTCTGATGAAATTCGCTCTTTGACATGTTGGTGTCGCTCATTTACATTAGAGCACACTGCCATTCAAAAACAAGTGCGGTCACAGTAAACAATGACTGTTGGTCACTGTTCAGATGAGGGTTATTGCAAAACATTGCCTATAAACCTTTGAATACATATATTCGCGACAAGCGAAAGACATGAGTTTACAGAAGAACAACACAAGAATGAATTGTCTATTGACATTCATACTAAGACACAACTGTAGAGCAAAAATTACAGAGAAAACATCTGATAAAGAAATCAAAAGAAAAACAAATTCACATCGAACTTTATGTTTCATTTCTGTGTTTAAAGGCGAAATGTAAAAATTTTGATACATTAATTACTATTTGTCGTTTTTTATTTTTAAGTAGGTTTCTGAATTTTTGTAAATTTGGCCAGGTGAAGTAATCTTTAGAGTATAGAAGACAAAGGTCTGATTTAATACAGGTCTACCGCCTGATTAACAATATCGACAAAACAAGTACTCCTTTGTTCAACCTGAGAGGCGCAGGGGTGACCAGGGGCAACAATCAAAAAATAACTAAAAGTCACTGTAGAACAGATATCAGGAAATTCAGTTTCAGTCAGAGGGTAGTGAATATGTGGAATAAACTTCCAAATGATGTGATTATGGCACAGACATTAAATGCATTCAAAGCTAGACTCAATAAACAATGGGTCAATGAATGCAAATTTGTACCAAGTTGTTATAATTAGGCTACTCCAAGCATATAACCTATTAATTATATGAATAAAACAAAATGAAATAAAAAAAAGAGTAAATGAGAGTAATAGTAACATTATAATTAGGGGTTAAATGTTAGGTAGTAATGTGAAACTGTATTCAGTCTCAATGTTTCAACACAAATAAAAGAACAAAATGTAGTATGCTAGGATCCATATAGAAGGGAATTATAGAAAGAAAATAATTATCAATATTCCATACAAGAAATTAATTTATTTAGCATATACAAATAGTGTATATCAAGATTACTCAAAAAGTATGATAACTTGGGGCAGAATACCTTTTCTTCATTCCCTAATCCACATCTTTTGTGTTTCACTACATGTACATAGTGTATAAAAGTGGGTATTATTTGTATGTAATGTTGATTAACATGTATTAAATGACAATTTGGTTAAATTGTCAATGGCGCATATGAATCTAGTAATGCTCAATGAGGTTTTTTTTGCTTAATTTCAAAGAGTACTAGTAAAAGTGTGGTGTAAGCATCCATAGTTTGCTAGGTTTTCTTTAAGATTCGAGTGCAAGAACAAACATTTAAGATCAGTGCTAGTTTCTTTAGTGCTAATTTCAATTAAAATGTGTTCAATGAGTGTAATATAGTCAAAGTGCTTACAAGAAGTAAGTGTCATCAGTGTAGTGCTTAGGACTCTAGAAATTATATGAAACCGGAAGTCCTCAGTGCAATAAATAAAAGTGTAGTGCGAAACTAAGAAAAGGGCCTTAAAAAGCTAATCCTAGCTTATGCACCTCGTGTGCATCTGGTCTCGACGACTGTATGAACTGTATGAACTATATATTTTTCCTAATGTCAGAGTAGTATGGACATATTAATAAAAAGTGATATTCATTTTTCGATCATGTTGAAGCAGCATTTAGAGCAGATTCTAGAGTTACGCGGGATATTTTGATGACATCCTTTTTCAATATTTAGTTCATGAGCCGATAGTCTGAATTTTGTGTAAGCTATTCTTAATTTTTTGTCGTCTATAAAATCAAGATAATCTTCAAATTCTAAGTCATTTTTAAAGCTACTATTTCCCAGATTTGGACCCAAAAATTGTCAAATACAAACAAAATGTACACTTTTTAAGCTTTATATGACCTGATTAAATGATTACGAGAAACTATTGAAGCAACGAGTCATTTTTTCGCAATTTGATACCAAATTCATGAAGCGATGTCGAAAGTAGGTCAAAACAGTAGGACATGCGACTTTCTTAAATGACGTCACAACATACATGATGACGTCATATTGAAATTTAAGTATGAATCTCGTTTGAATCATAGTCCGCGCTGTATGCGCATGCGCAACAATTTAAAAATAATTCTAACCCCATCAGTGATGGGGTTGAATTTAGGCTTGGGTTCTCCCTAAATTCAGCTATCTGTCTTGTAATTTCGGCTCATTCTCCGTCTGAATCGCATATTATTAACCATCCAGAGGTGGTCAACACAAAAGTTTTGCATATTTTTTAAAAAAAAAATCATTTTTTGCAATTAGAGCATCTGTTACCGTCGCCCTTTAATTGTTTTGTATGTAGTGAGACGTGTTGAATTATTGATACTTTCAAACCAATTTTGCTGGTATATGTCTAAGATTCTTTGTTTAATTATGTTAAAGGCTACATTTCTGTTTCTGTTCATTTGGTTTTCCCAGATATATATATATTTGAAAGTCCACATGACTGTGTCAAGTATTGTTTTGATTTGATATGCCCAATTCTGACTATTGTATGTAATGTCGTTTTCGAGGTCGGTTTTAAGCATGCTATATGTTTTATATAAAAGAGATGATTCTGGTTTATTTAACATTTTTATCCAATTTTTAATCATTAGTATTTTTCTATGTATAAACATCGGGATCCTTCCTAATTCCCCATACAAGCATTCTAAATTTGTAGAGCCTCTAACACATAAGATTTTGCGGCAAAATTTACTATGGATAGATTCAACTTCATTTGCTGTGTGATGACCCCATACCTCAGCTGCATAGTTTAGGACTGGTGATACTAGACTGTCGAATATTTTTATTTTTTGTGAAGTCGGAAGATTGATTTGGTTTATTACAATGAAGAGATTATGAAGTGAGCATGATGCTCGTTGGCTTATTTTAGTTTGCGTATTATTCCAATTGCCGTTTTTGTATAAATGTACCCCTAAATATTTAAATGATGTAACTACTTCCAATTTTTTGTTGTATAAAAAGAAGTCATAATTAGTGTGTCTACCTTTTTCAAATATAACTATACTGAAAGGCAAAAGTAACTTTACACCTGACTTTCATTTGTAATATTGACGGCAAAAAAGTACTCGTGTATGGATAAGGTCAGCCGTCTGATCTTGAGCCATTCAATTCTTTAACACTCGTCCCGTAGCTTACACTCTATTTCATGCACGTTCTTGTGTCCACGCGTCTTCTATCACCTATGACACTAACATTTAACATTTTCTCGTCAGAAAAGAGGGTCTAACTCCAATCTACGTGTACTCAAAATGTTACATAAGGTCAAATGTGGGCGTTTTTGACGTTGACGTCACATTACTGTATAACTCAAGGGGTCTGGCTACCGGACGTCTAGCACGAAAATCGATGTTTCAAATTCGACAATGAACAATTCTACGGCTCAACTAATGATTTCACGCATCTTTACTGGAGCTTCCGGTAAAAACGTAACGTCACGTCACGTTAATGCTAAACACAAATTTATTGGTCTTGGTTATGGGTATTTTCATTTTTCGACCCCCTAAGTGTTGAGATGCATTCAAGAAGTTGAGGATTGATTGACGGGTGCAGTTTATTAGCATAGAAACATAAAATTTCATCCTGGCTATCTCATCATGCTGAATGTCCTGTTTTTGTCGGCGTCGGGTTGCTTTCCTTTTCCTGGTAGCTGGAATACAACTCTGGCCTTTTATGTGGGGACCAACAAAGATCAATCATGCAAAACATAATGTCACTATTTACAACACTATTGTGTGGGTGGGGTATTTTGATAATTTTAACGATATGCACGTGCAGATTGCTGTAATGTCAATGAAACGGATGTGTTCATTTAGAATATCAAAACATAACTGTGAAAACATATGGTCGTGAAAATATCATAAATATGCTTTGAAATTAAGAAAGTAGAATTATTCTAAAACTGTAAAGTTACTTTTGCCTTTGAGTATATTTTTGTTTTATCAACATTAAGGCGCAAATTCCAATCACTACAGTATTTTTCTATGTCGTTTAACATTGATTGCAAAGATAATGGATTTTTGGCAAAGACAACTGCATCTTCTGCAAATAAGAGCAGAAACAATTTCAAATCATTTATTGTTATAAGTCCATCTATATTAGAATTGATGCTGGACATAATGTCATTCAGGAAGAATAGGCAAAGTATGCTACTGGCAGGATCGCCTTGTTTTACTCCTATATGTGAATGTACACTCATGGGACATAATTATTCGCCACCCACCTATTTTTCATCGAAAAATTGAGAGAGTTTCTGAACTAGAACTGCCACAGAATCTTTATTCTTTCACTTAGCAGAAAAACATAGATATGACTCAAAACTATGAACACTACTGGATTAAGTCTGCTTGAAATTTCTTTTGGAATATCTGAAAGACACGGTTGCTAGGCAACATTAGAAAACCAGTGAAAATTTCTGCCAATCCTCCAAAAACCTGTTGCCATGGCAACAGAAAGTGACTTTTTTGATAACTAAGCAAATGAAAATATGCACAACATACTAGATATGAAAGTGACAAATTTTTGATGAGATTGGACGGCTACTTACAAAGTACTACAATTTTATTTGACCTAGTTACCACAGAAAAATGCAACGCTCTATTCACTCCCATGTTAATTTTGCATTTTTGATATTTTTGCAACGAAAAACAAATTTCAAATATTTGTTTCTCAAAGGAAACTTTATGGATATTGCAGCAAACATATTAGCTAAATAGTTTACCTATTGTAGATCGACTTTTCATTTAATCATATCTTTAGTGAAACTTATGTTACCATGGCAACGATGTTATGGAGGCCGGTCAGAAATTTCCACCGATGTTCTTAAGTTGCCTAGCAACCGTGACTCTGAGCCATTTGAAAAAAGTTTTTATAAGATTTTGTCTGCAATTGGTTATACTTTAAAATGATATCAAATATTGTGTGATGTGTAAGAAAATGAGGATTTAACATCAGTTTTAGTCTAAAATTATGGGTAAAATTTATGCAAAAATTAGCAGGGTGGCGAATAATTATGTCCCTTGACTGTATGTAGTCTGATTCCTCGGTGCCATAGCGGACAGTAGATTTTACAACATTATACATAGATTTGAATGCGTTAACTAATTTTGTACTTACATTTACAGAAACCAATTTTTGCCATAAATACCGTCTTTCTATGGTGTCAAACATTTTTTGCCAATCAAGGAATGCGGCATATAGCTTTTGTTTATTTGACAATGTTTTTTTAGATTATTGCGTGAAGTATAAATATGCAGTCTACCGTAGATTTATTTTTTTGGAAACCAAACTGGTTATCTATAAGTTTTTCATGTTTTTCTGACCATTTGGTTAACCTGTTGATTAATAGTTTAGAATATATTTTGAAATGATATTATTTAATATTATACCTCTGAAGTTTTGGGCCTTGTGTTCACCACCTTTAAATATTGGAATAATTATACCATCTTCCCAGCATTGTGGAAAGTTACCTTCAGAGAATAATTTATTAAATAGGCTTATCAAGAATGGTGATATTATGTCAAATGTACATTTAAAAATTTCAGCTATACTGTGATCATTTCCTGGGCTTTTTGAATTATTTTGAGCAAACACTGCGTTCTTTATTTCATTTTTCGTAAAGTTCGAGTCTAATTCTTCGTCATAAACGTAATCGTTATTACCAGTATCATGCTTGTGACCATTATCTGCTGGTTCAGATTGATAAAGGTTGTTAAAGTGTTGATACATTTCTTCTATTGTAATATTATCTGGACTTATGTTATTTTTATATTGTGATGTAATGTTTTTCCAAAATGATCTTGGATTTGTTTTTGCTAATTTTGAAATATGTTTACCTTCTTTTTTCATATAATTATTTTTGGATTTACGTTTAATGTTATTAAATTCTTTTCTCATTTGTACAAATATATTTCTATTAACATCATTTTTATTTTTTCTATATCTATTTCGTGCTTTTTTAAATTCTTTTCGGGCTTTATAACAGTCCGCATTGAACCATTTATTTTGAGGTTTTTTATTTGCTTTAGGGACGTTTTTTTCTTTTCCGAATATTTCGAAAGCATTTTGTTGAATAAAAGATGTGAATTGTTTTACTGAATCATTGATGTGTATATTGTCAAATTCATTTATTATGGAGTGTAATTGATTTATATTATCAAGTAATCTTGAGCGAAAAGTATCGACACAGTTTTCATTCCATGCTATATATTGTTCATCTTGCTTGTGTGATCCATCTCCTTTTGAAACGCGAACTCTTGGTTTACGTTTCAAACAGAAATGGACAGCACAGTGATCAGAAAATTCATTCGGTAATGATATTTCAAAGTCTTTGATGTAATCGAAATTCTCTTGCTGTAATATAGTCTAGGAGCCAGCTTTTACAAAGGGGGTTAAATTAAAAGTTCTTGCAACCGGTGACCTATAAAATTTTGAGTGGTATTTTTCAATACATTAGGGTCCCATGCTTTGGTTAAGGGTGGATGACATGCTTAAAAGTGGTAGGATTTTTTTTTAAATCAAGGTCAAAGGTCATTCGGTGCACTTCTCATACATACCTCCTAAAATATCCCATAACTTACTCATTTATTGAGCTAAAACAATTAATTTGGTATCAAAATGAAGCTAATGATTTGCACTTTGACTTACATGAATAGTATACAATTTCTTGATTTTCAATATTTTTGAATATTCATAAATATAGCAAAAATTGGCTAAAAATCACTAAAATAAGTTTTGTCTACAAGTGAAAAAAAGTTTTTAAAATACCAAAGGTGTGTTTTTGTGGTTGAAATCATACTTAAAAATTGCCCAGAAACCTGTTCTTGACTTATATGTATTTCTTCACAGAATTAGTCTTTGGCTTAGGCTTGTAGTCATAGGTAAAAGTGGGTGGGGTAAATTTTCCCTAAAATTACAAAACGTTCAAACATTGATGTAACAATATGTCTTATACATAAATGTGATATTTTATTATACCCCCCAAATTCAATTTGGGGGGTATATAGGAGTCAGCTTGTCCGTTGGTCTGTCTGTCTGTCTGTCTGTCGGTCTGTCTGTCTGTTGGTCCGTCTGTTGGTTTTTTGTCCGCTCTATTTCTCCTAAACCACAAGTCCAATTTTATTCAAACCTCACATGTAAGCTCAATACCAAGTTGAGATGTGCATATTACATTTTGGTCACGGTCCATTGATTTTTCACGGAGTTATGGCCCTTGAGTGAAATTTCTTGTCCGCTCAATATCTCAGTAACTAATGGATGGATTTGAAAAAAAACTTTACAGTTATGCTTAGTAGCTCTCAAATATGTGCATATCAAATTTTGGTGATGGTTCATTGATTTTTGACTGAGTTATGGCCCTTTGCTGAAAATTGCCATTTTACGCAAAATCAATGTGTGTTGATCGTTTTTTCAATTTTTTGTCCACTCTATTTCTCATAAACTATTGGACCAATTTTGTTCAAACTTCACATGTGAACTCATTACTAAGTTGAAATGTGCATACTAAAAAATTTTTCACGGACCATTGATTTTTGACGGAGTTACGGCCCTTGAGTGAATTTTCTTGTCCGCTCAATTTCTCGGACACTAAAGAATGGATTTCAAAAAAACTTTACAGTTATGCTTAGTAGCTCTCAAATATGTGCATATCAAATTTTGGTGATGATTCATTGATTTTTGACTGAGTTATGGCCCTTTGCTGAAAATTGCCATTTTACGCAAAATCAATGTGTGTTGATCGGTTTTTCAATTTTTTGTCCACTCTATTTCTCATAAAATATTGGACCAATTTTGTTCAAACTTCACATGTGAACTCATTACTAAGTTGAGATGTGCATACTAAAAAATTTTTACGGTCCATTGATTTTTGACGGAGTTATGGCCCTTGAGTGAATTTTCTTGTCCGCTCAATTTCTCGAAAACTTAAGAACGGATTTCAAAAAAACTTTACAGTTATGCTTAGTAGTTCTCAAATATGTGCATATCAAATTTTGGTGATGATTCATTGATTTTTGACTGAGTTATGGCCCTTTGCTGAAAATTGCCATTATACGCAAAATCAATGTGTGTTGATCGGTTTTTCAATTTTTTGTCCACTCTTATTCTCATAAACTATTGGACCAATTTTGTTCAAACATCACATGTGAACTCATTACTAAGTTGAGATGTGCATACTAAATTTTTTTCACGGTCCATTGATTTTTGACGGAGTTACGGCCCTTGAGTGAATTTTCTTGTCCACTCAATTTCTTGGAAACAAATGGACGGATTTCAAAAAAACTTTACAGTTATGCTTAGTAGCTCTCAAATATGTGCATATTAAATTTTGGTGATGATTCATTGATTTTTGACTGAGTTATGGCACTTTGCTGAAAATTGCCATTTTACGCAAAATCAATGTGTGTTGATCGTTTTTTTCAATTTTTTGTCCACTCTATTTCTCATAAACTATTGGACCAATTTTGTTCAAACTTCACATGTGAACTCATTACTAAGTTGAAATGTGCATACTAAAAAATTTTTCACGGTCCATTGATTTTTGACGGAGTTACGGCCCTTGAGTGAATTTTCTTGTCCGCTCAATTTCTCGGACACTAAAGAACAGATTTCAAAAAAACTTTACATTTATGCTTAGTAGCTCTCAAATATGTGCATATCAAATTTTGGTGATGATTCATTGATTTTTGACTGAGTTATGGCCCTTTGCTGAAAATTGCCATTTTACGCAAAATCAATGTGTGTTGATCGGTTTCTCAATTGTTTGTCCACTCTATTTCTCATAAACTATTGGACCAATTTTGTTCAAACTTCACATGTGAACTCATTACTAAGTTGAGATGTGCATACTAAAAAAAATTTCACGGTCCATTGATTTTTGACGGAGTTATGGCCCTTGAGTAAATTTTCTTGTCCGCTCAATTTCTCGGAAATTAAAGGACGGATTTCAAAAAAACTTTACAGTTATGCTAAATAGCTCTCAAATATGTGCATATTAAATTTTGGTGATGATTCATTGATTTTTGACTGAGTTATGGCCCTTTGCTGAAAATTGCCATTTTACGCAAAATCAATGTGTGTTGATCGGTTTTTCAATTTTTTGTCCACTCTATTTCTCATAAACTATCAGACCAATTTTGTTCAAACATCACATGTAAACTCATTACTAAGTTGAGATGTGCATACTAAATTTTTTTCACTAAAACCATTGATTTTTGATGGAGTTACGGCCCTTGAGTGAATTTTCTTGTCCACTCAATTTCTTGGAAACTAATGGATGGATTTCAAAAAAACTTTACAGTTATGCTAAGTAGCTCTCAAATATGTGCATATTAAATTCTTGTGATGTTTCATTGATTTTTGACTGAGTTATGGCCTTTTGCTGAAAATTGCCATTTTACGCAAAATCAACGTGTGTTTATCGGTTTTCAATTTTTTGTCCACTCTATTTCTCATAAACTTCTGTATCAATTTTGTTCAAACTTTACATGTGAACTCATTACCACGTTGATATGTGCATATTATATTTTGGTCATGGTCCATTGATTTTTGACGGAGTTACGGTCCTTGAGTGAATTTTCTTGTCCGCTCAATTTCTCGAAAACAAATGGATGGATTTAAAAAAAAAATTACAGTTATGCTTAGTGGCTCTCAAATATGTGCATATAAAATTTTGGTGATGATTCATTGATTTTTGAATGAGTTATGGCCTTTTGCTGAAAATTGCCATTTTACGCAAAATTAATGTGTGTTGATTGTTTTTTCAATTTTTTGTCCACTCTATTTCTCATAAACTGCTGGACCAATTTTATTCAAACTTCACATGTGAACTCATTACTAAGTGTAGATGTGCATATTTTATTTTGGTTATGGTCCATTGATTTTTGACCGAATTATGGCCCTTGAGTGAATTTTCTTGTACGTTCAATTTCTAGAAAAGTGATAGATGGATTTCAAAGATATTTTACAGTAATTCTTAGTAGCTCTCAAGTATGTGCATACCAAATATTTGTAATGGTTCATTGATTTTTGACTGAGTTATGGCCCTTTGTTGAAAATTGGCATTTTTCGCAACATTAACATGTGTTGATCAGTTTGTTGATTTTTTGTCTGCTCTATTTCTCCTTAACTACTGGACAAATTTTGTTCAAAGTTCACATGTAAACTTATTACAAAGTGAAGATTTGCATCTTCTATTTTGGTCATGGTCTATTGATTTTTCACAGAGTTATGGCCTTTGAGTGAATTTTCTTGTTTTTCACAGGGTTATGGCCCTTGAGTGAATTTTCTTGTCCGCTCAATTTCTCGGCAATTAATGGATGGATTTCAAAAAAACTTTACAGTTATGCTCAGTAGCTGTCAAATATGTGCATATCAAATTTTGGTTATGGTTCATTGATTTATGACAGAATTATGGTCCTTTGTTGAAAATAAGCAATGTTTGCAACATTAACTTGTGTTGGTCAGTCTGTTTTTTTGTTTGCTCTTTTTCTCAATTGATCATTGCACAGTTCATAGGAAATGTACATCTCAAAATGCGCAAACACAGCACTTTTGGGGGGTATGATCACTTTCAGTGATATTCTAGTTAGAATTTATTGTTTTGAAATCATATTTGCAGGGATTTGTAAAGCTTTTAATGTATATTCCTGAAAATTAATTTGAATTTTAAGAGCCAAAATAACAATTCAACGAAACAGCATGTTAAATGGATACAGATTATATCAACACCACTATGTCAAAACTATGACTCTTAAAGCGAATATTTATCAAGTATCTATATAATAGTAATCGGCAGCTGAAAATATTCCTCAGGCCTGTGCCTTATTTTGTAGAAATCAGAACAACATGGGGATGGTCAGAGTTTGCATTGTTGGGTAGTGCATTGCTTTTATAGAGCCAAAAGGAAAGGAATTTAGCACTGGAACCAAATAGCTCATACACAGGAAACACAGTTTACAGTTTAAGTGAATAAAACAATATCTCTAGTATTACAAAGGCCTACTTATTAGAGATACCGAAATATCTTTTTTTCAAAATTATTTTTCTCCTTTTGTTCAAAATGGCCAACAAAATTCAAGATGGCCCCTTTAAATGTTTATAGAGCGAAATTTTAACATAGAAAGAGATAAGACCACGAATTAGTCGTTTTTATGCCCCCGCATCGATAGATCGATGGCATATTGTTTTACCATTCCGTCCGTCCGTCCATCCATCCATCTGTCTGTCTGTCCGTCAGTCCGAAACTTAACATGAAAACTTATCATTGGCCTTTTCTCCAAAAGTATTCCACACGCAAACCCCAAATTTAGTATGTAACCTTCTTTCAATGATATCTATCTGTTCCATGCAATATGACTTTCCCCAAGGTCTTCCATTAATCCTTGTCAACCCTTACCATGAAAACTTAACATTTAAACTAATTAACATGAAAACGTAACATTGGCCTTTTCTCCAAAGGGAGTTCACACACAAACCTTATTAACCATTTATTCAAAAGCTTAACGTAAAGACGTATCATTGGCCTTTTCAGGGGCATTCGTGTTTCACAAAGACATCTTTTTTTCAAGATTAGGCTGAATTATATATGAATTCGTGAGAGATAGCCAGTGATGTGCATTTTAGAAAGTAGGACCATTTTATAGAGTTTTATTTGTCAAACGACGACCGAAATGTCTTCTGCATGATAGTTGCGTAAAACAGAGGTAATGCATAAACTCATTGTTTTGTTCATTTTATGTATCATGAATACTTTACTAAATATAAGTAATATTTGTGTCTTTATATTCAACACTATCCTCATCCTCATCATCTCCATCATCAACAACAACTACAATAACAACAAGACACATGATGCAATAACCAGACTTGTAAAGTCCACAGCTACCCTATACTAAACACTTCAATACCAATACACTCAACTCATGCCATATATACTCATCCTTGTCACTGTCTAATGCATCAAGATTCTCAAGTCTAAAAACACAGTTCTGACTCACAAACACATGCATCAGTGCATAAAAGATCTTCTCTTTGACACTTACACCTTCGCATGTGGCAGTCAGTTTAACACGAGCATTGTGTGATGTCAAGCAAAGCTAGAGGTGCAGGATCTTTACGCATTCTTACAGGAACTAAATTTTTGTTGTCATCCATGGTCCATACATGACATGCTGGTGATGGTAGATTCAGATACTGGTCAGTTTAGTGCTTACAAATATAGGAATATACTGAATTTATGTTTATACAGAAAATATATATGGGTCCATATATTTTTATGCCCCTGTATCGAGCGATCGGGGGCATATTGTTTTACTCTTGTCCGTCCGTCCGTCTGTCTGTTCAAAACTTAACATTGGCATTTTCTCCAAAAGTATTAAACATACAAAGCTCATTTGGTATGTAGGAGGGCTGATTATAAAGTATCCGGAATTATGTCATATTTTTTTTTCATTTATGTACTAACTGTCATGATATTATAGGATACAAAAACTAAGTTTATGCATTAAGGCACATTCTATAGTTGTTATGGCAACATAGGGTCATATTGAGCAGCGCAACCTATGTCTGAGATGGATAAGCCAGGAAAGTCTGTCTTACACATCTAATATTTACATCTTTTCGATATATTTGCCACTGCACGGTATACCACATTTCCAACATATGCATTTATTTCTCAAAGAAGCGTCTGAACTGTACTTGGGGAATTCTATAGATAGTTTCTGGGACACAATTGGCAAGTCATAAACGATTTCGCCTACGTCATGTTGGGACGTCCAGATATATAAAAGTCAGAAACATCATAGGTTAAATAATTTATAAATGCGTTATTCCACTCACAAATGCTTGTTTTTTCTCATAGAAGTATTAACTGTGCGTGTTCATAATCATAAAGATCGTCTCTGATTTTGATTTTCCAAATTACACTCAAATCATTATTGAATACCATTGCCCTAGCACCATATTTGCTATGTAAGCAAATCGATGACTCCAAATGTCAGCCGATGATGTTGCGTTTGCTGAGAAAAATGTCCGCTCAAAGGTAACAAGCATTTTGGACAATTGTTGAAGTCAAAATACAAAATATGATTGCTTTAAAAGCGATTCATAAGTCACATCTTTGCAAATTGTCAAAAGTTTCCCCGCTCAACGTGACCCCACCCTGTCGAATGCACCCTTATCCAAACAGCAGCGTTTTTGTTCCAGGACCAAATGTATAGTTTTTCAAAGTATATGTGTTTAAATTTCATCTCAGTTGGTTTAAAAGTTAAAACGACAAATGGGTGATAAGATTTGTGTACAATATAGCGTAGAAAATATTGAGGCAAAAGAAAATGCTGATAATAAGAATTTTCTCCTTTTGCATCAATGTTTTCCCAAGCATTTTCTCCTAGGGACGTCAAAACGAGGTCTTGTTTGGGAAAGATTCAATGATTTCTTTGATATAGATACAAATGAAAGATGTACGATTTACAAGGAATAGATTTAGCCATGTAATAAGTAAAACATTGTCCAGATTTTTGTCAGGTATATTGTTGTGGAGTTAGAACAACCACAGGTCCAAAGATTTCCACTTTTTTTAAACCAAAAGTTTCTCTGTGTCTACTCAAATACGTATTACAGTCGTCGATCAATAAACAAAGTTAATATGTTATCATGATGGGATTGTGAAGGATGGATCAACAATTGTGGTATCTTTATTTTCTACTATTTACTCGTAACAAAATGTCACCTGCAATAAATAGTTTGCATTATAATAAGAGATATAGGGCATATTGAGTACAATCAAAACTTATTGGGTCACAAAATTAATTAAACTCAAAGACCAGGTCCTCTGTTGTCCCTATTGAAGGCATGTACATAAACGAATATACCATGATACTAACATGTTCATGGTTACTCTTGGAGACCTTCATAACCACACATCAGAACATCCTGGTCCAGATTCTAGACTGATGATATTGATATGTATTCACAGAATGGAATATTGTGTTCCAAGTTACATTTTATGTATATGAATGTTCTCGTAAGGCTTCCAGGTGTAAGCATTGCAATGACGGCAGTTTCGTAATTATCTTTAAAGAGACCCATGCTAGGTTGTCGGACATACAAAAACGATAGGAAATATGTTGATGAAATATTGTATGGAATGGTCAACCTGGATAGCTAGATCATTTCTGCACAAGGAAATTTCAAAATGAAGTTCATTTAGTTCTTCTAAGTCAAGTCTGTTCTTCTAAATCAAGTATACATAATTAACTAACCGCACTTTATATTTATAGTAACATTTATGTGACACTGAACCTTGATAGTGAAAAATTTAGTTCCAGCTCTAAAATGGCTTTCCTTTAAGTTTTGGGTCTATAAAAGCAATGCACAACACAACAAAGCAAATTCTGACCATCCCCATGTTGTTCTGATTCCTGAAAATCTGGCATGGGTCTTTTTAATCTCCTTTACCCGTAAGATAGAAAGCAGAATATTTTCAGCTGCTGACTATGCTAATCTGAGTCTTGTTTCATTTAATTGTACTAGATACTTGATAAATATTCATTAAGAGTCATTATTTTGACATTGTGGTGTTGATATGACCTGTATCCATCTCGTATGCTGTTTTATTGAATTGTTATTTTGGCCCTTAAAATTCTAATTAGTTTTCAGGAATATACATTAAAAGCTTTACAAATCCCTGCAAATATGATTTCAAAACAATAAATTCTAATAAAACATCATATTTATGTGTAAGATATATTGTTACATCAATGTTTGCATGTTTTGTAATTTTAGGGAAAAATTACCCCACCCACTTTTACCTATGACTACAAGCCTAAGCCAAAGACTAATTCTGTGAAGAAATACATATAAGTCAAGAACAGGTTTCTGGGCAATTTTTAAGTATGATTTCAACCACAAAAACATACCTTTGGTATTTTAAAAACTTTTTTTTCACTTGAAGACAAAACTTATTTTGGTGATTTTTAGCCAATTTTTGCTATATTTATGCATATTCAAAAATATTGAAAATCAAGAAATTGTATATTATTCATGTAAGTCAAAGTGCAAATCATTAGCTTCATTTTGATACCAAAATAATTGTTTTTAGCTCAATAAATGAGTAAGTTATGGGATATTTTAGGAGCTATGTATGAGAAGTGCACCGAATGACCTTTGACCTTGATTTTAAAAAAATCCTACCACTTTTAAGCATGTCATCCACCCTTAACCAAAGCATGGGACCCTAATGTATTGAAAAATACCACTCAAAATTTTATAGGTCACCGGTTGCAAGAAAAGTTCCATTCCAGGACCTGGCTCCTAGACTAATAACAAATAATCAACAACACTAGATCCATTTTCATTGATAAATGTCATTTCTCCTACATTTTTGTCAGAGCCGAGTCGACCATTACCAATGAGCAAGTTGGTTGATTTGCATAATTTTAAAAGCTGTTTTCCATGTGAGTCAAGTATTCTATCTTTGCTAATTCGATCCAAGATGTTGTTTTGATGGATACTATCAAAGTTCATAAATTTGTCAAACTCAAGAGAGTCGGGCTCATTTGAAGTTCTGCTATTTAGATCTCCCATAATAAATACTTTGCCCTGTCTATTATACATTTCTATGTCAGATTCAATCAATTCAAACATGTTTACATGGAAACCATTGTGGAAAATGAAGAAATTGCTTGTCACTTGTAAGCAATTTCTTCATTTTCCTCAATGTTTTCTAGCCTTAAATGGAAATACTTCATCAACTTGAAGAGTCGTCTGCAACACTTTAAAATTGGAACAGTCCAAAACTTTGTTGTTTGGTAAAGGGTTAAATGGAAATGCCTGTTTTCTTAAGTTTTCAAGCAGTATAGAAATGGCCCCAGTTGAAACATGCGTCTAATAACAAAAGTTGATCATGGGATGACTAGCTGTCTTTTCAATCAATGTTTTCACAAACCTCTTTTCATACTAGGGATGTCAAAACCAGGGGCCAGTTTTATCAAGACATTTAAGACATATTTTTGTCTTACCGACGACTTACTTACGACAAGTTTAGGGCAAAAAAACGTGTATCACCAATCTATCAACACCTGCGTTATGCGGTTGTTGTTAGCTCCACTGGCCTTTCAGGCCAGCGGGCTATTGTCATGGCGATGTGTCCGTCGTGCGTCAGTGCGTGCGTGCGTCCGTGCGTGCGTCCGTAAACTTTTTCTTTAAAAATCTTCTCCTCAGAAACTACAGGATGGATTCCAATCAAACTTCACAGGAATGATCCTTGGGTGACCCTCTCTCAGATTCCTTCAATGAATTTTGATTGAACCAGAATCACCTGAGTTATCTGCCCTTGAATGTCAAAAATAGCTGATTTTGACTTTATTTTTACTCTAAAATCTACAAATATTAAGTAATCAAGACAAAACTTGGACAGAATATATATAAGCATAATATCCTGCCTGGGTGTAATTTTCAGCTTGATCGAAATTTTACATCATGAGTTATTTGCCCTTGAATTTGACAAAATTGCCATTTTCGACTTTGATTTCATTCTAACAACCATAATTGTTAACCAATCAACATGATATTTGGACAGAATCTTGTTGACAACAAGATCTTGCTTATGTGTAATATTCAGGATGATTGTATTGCTACAATCTGAGTTATGTACCATTGAAATTGACAAAATTTCAGTTTTCGACACTTTTTATACGTCCGAAGGGTCCTATTATGTTATGGCCCCGGTCGTCTGTCTGTCCGTCTGTCCATCCGTTAGCAATTTCTTGTGTGCGCAACTCCTCCTACAGTTTTGATCGGAATTTGATCAAACTTGCCACAATGAATCTCCATGGTGTCTAGTTGTGCACATCGCTTACAGAATTCAGATAACTCTTTTTGTTCTTTAATTATCTACCCTTGAATGAATAAAATGCCCATTTTACTGACAAGCCCCTCTCGGGCGTATATGCGCTGCTCTGCGAAGCTCTTGTTTTACTTTTGCGGCCACAAATATAGACTAATACTAACAAAATTTTGACAGAATAATGCTGACCATAAGATCTTGCTTGACTTTAATTTTCAGCTTGATTATAAACTCACATACAGAATTATGTGCCCTTGAATTTGGTATAATGAGTTTTCAACTTTATTATCACTCTAAAAATTCCCCAAATATTGGTCAATCATTTACCTTCTTTTCGCTTTGACAACACAATTGCTTCGTTTTACTTTGTTTTTGCTCTAAGAACCACAAGTTTTGAGATATCTAGTTTTCCTTTGACCACATTGCTGTATTTTACTTTGTTTCTGCTCTAAGAACCACAAGAATTTAAAAATATACATGTATAAGTTTAAGCATTCAGATAAAATTGTCAAATTTTTTATAGTAAACCACAAGAAATTCAGGCCTGTGGAGCGACTCAAGACCTTCAGGTCTTTCTAGTTTTAACAGATATATTTAAGACATTGATAAGTCAAAAAATGCGTCTTAAATGTTTTGATGAAACAGGCCCCAGGGAAATGTTTAAAGTTCTCCAGTCAATAAGGTAATTCAAACCTTCCGAAAAGTTCATTAAAGTTAAAGAACTGTTCTAGAATGTCCTAGCAGGTTAAATGGCACTTCTAGATCTGTTCTAGAACAGTTCTAGAAGTTCCATTTAATGTTCTAGAACTGTTCTAGAAATGTGTTCTTGAACTTTTTTCGCAGAGGTAATGAATTTCAGAAAATCCATACCACAGTTCTGATCTGATATCAATGTCAAATGATCAGTTTTACGGATCCTCTATTTTCCGGTTTCTTGAAATGGTGGAAAATTACAGGTTGCGGGTAATTTATTATCCAGAGGACCACAAAGGTTGTCATTTAAAACCTTTAGGGTTAGGAAAGAAATCACAAGACCGAATTAGGAAACTTATTTAGTGCTGTTTGTATTGATTTCGTTATCATTTAATCTTCTGTTAGATTTCTTTTCTTCGGACGGATTGAGCATGAGCAATGAGCAGTGATTGACAAGAAAAAATTTATTTTAGAGAAAGGACCAGGACAAGAATTATTCTGGCCTCATTGGAAATTAGTTTGACTGATTTTAAATCTTTCAAAAGTCTGAGAACACTTAATGATTAATTATTGTTTGCATTTTATGTATGCCAGAAGGGTTGTATTATGTACCTGGTTAACCCTTTCCCAAACAAGACCTGGTTTTGATGTCCCAGATAGAAAAAGTTTGGGAAAACATTGTGCCAAAAGAAGAAAATGCTGATAATCAGCATTTTCTCCTTTTGCCTCAATATTTTCTTTGTTGTAATATACAACTTTCATACATAAAATAACACTTATTTTGCAGTCTGCAACTCCTTTCAAAAGGAAGCAGTTCCAAATTTGGCCGTTTGGGAAAGGGTGAAGGCCCTACAGGAGCGGATCAAGAATTTTTTCCAGGAGGGGTCAAAGCCCAAATGATGGCTTTTAATAAGAAATTATATAGTCAAAATTCAATTTTCAGCAAATTCCAGGGGGGAGGGGGGGGGGGGGGTCATGACCCCCTGACCCCCCCCCCCCTAAATCTGCCCTTGCCCTAGTTGTCTGTCTTTCTGTCTGTCCGTTAGCACTTTTTTGTGTGCATAACCCCCACAGTTTCAAGCTAAAAGAGCAGAGCTTTATACATGTATACATTGTACATAAAATTTATTGGTGGATTTGATGGCATAGAAATGATGAGAATAATGACATAACATATTCAGGATGTATAATCATTTGACATATTAATTTCAACATTTCTTTTATAATTTTGTTAATACTGGATCGTTTTGAATTCGGTTTGGAGCAGAAAAGGTGGACAGATGTCACGTGTTAGATGAACGTGTTGGATTTTTGAAAAATCAACTGATAAAAAAGTTATTGAAGATAAACCAAAATTTTGGTTTATCTTCAATAACTTTTTCATTAGTTGATTTTTCAAAGATCCAACACATGCAGCTCATTCCAGACATTTCCCCACATTCTCTGCTTTAAACTGAATTCAAATTGGTCAAGTATTAACAAAATTATTAAAGATTATCGGAAATTCTGAGTCATGTGATTATACATCGTGATATTGGTAACTGACAGCTGGTGTGGAAGCCATGTATGATATTGGATGACAGCTGTAGTTTTATCAAGTCCTATAGATCTACAAGATAAAATACAGTCTTGCATTGGATAAAATGATATTTTCTCTTTATTGAATGGCATGATATTACACACTTTTTTATTTGATCAAAATTGTAGTGTTGTCGTATCAAATACATAATTCTATATAGTTTTTACTTGAAATATTATGTTGTGTGTGAATTGAATTTGGACCAATTTGTTTTGCACCTATAAGGGCAAAAGGACAATACAGCACAGGGATAAAGACTGACAATTTTAACTTAGGGGCCCAGAATAGCAAAATTTGATTCTTAACATTAAGGGTATGGGCATTTTCTCCAAATATTCAGGGGCCCAGCCCAAATTCTAGGGGCCATGGGCGACTGGGCCCCTGCTAATCTTTATCCCTGCAGCATGTAATGAAATTTATACTCATTTCTAAGTCAAATTTTTAGACTGGACAAGTTTCAGACAATGATATTAAGTAATGCTAACTTGTCTAGAAAGTTTGTCAGTTATTATTAGTGTAATATCTTAGAAAGCATTGAAGGAACAAAAGAAAATAATGCTTTTATCAACATTTTCTTTTTTACCCACAAGGGTGTCTTAGAACCCATATCAAGTAGGCATCATTCATCAAAAGGTGTCACTGTCGTAGGAGGGGTGATAGAAAATTTTGCCTTTAACCCATTCCCAAACAAGACCAGGTTTTGACGTTGTAGGGGCCAGGGTTCTGCCTGACAGCTTTTACCAGTGATTTTAGCAATTTCAGCATTTCTCCTTTTCTCAGAGTGTTGTAAAATCGTTGATTGTGCCTTAGACTATAATACTGTGAGGTATCGGGTATTATTTCTAACGCACAGGCAGTTTATTTATTAGTTTTTGAGTCTCATGACAGTTGCTGACATTGACCTACTTTTGAGAACTGGTCCACTTCACTTATGATCGAGTTTTACACAGTAGTGCATTAGGGATGCGAGTTACGAGTATTCTAGCTCAATTCCTTAACATACATACTGTTGAAAGATGTAGGATTTACCTTCTGACAGAGTGAATAGTCCAAGAAATCATTGACTTTCCCTCGATCATAATTCACATTTTGATTAGCGGCCGCCATTTTGAATGTTATTTACAGGGAATTGTGGGAACTGTCAAAGTTGTCAGTCGGCGTTCTTTTTGTAAACAAAGCCTATAGCATTGATTATTTTGTCGATTTAAGGCATAAATAACCCTTTATTTTGTATTTCAATGTGCATATGAGTAGTTTGGGGAATTTTCCTGGTTAAATTTGCAGTTTTCGAGTGAATTTTCATTCATGTTTAAGGAGTTTGAGCAGTATTTTTGTCAGTCGGGTGAACGCCGTAAAAGCGCACCGAAAATCTTGTGCACCGCACAACATTTTTTGTGCGCTCTTACCGCGCAACAAATCTTGCGCATTTTACTATAGAAAGCGCACAGGATTTCCTGTGCGCTATTTTCACCGCACACGAAAGCTTGTGCACCGCACAGAAAAGTTTGTGCACTGGCATTTACTATAAATACCCCGACAAATCCCCATTTGTCATCTCCCGAACTTTGGATTTTTAGAGGCTGACTCCACGTCAGACATTTTGAGAAATTGTTAGGCATTATTTGATAGAGTTAAAGACTTAGAATATTTTATTTGAACGTATTTGTAGAATTGGAGTCATAATTAAAGCTTTGGATTTTTTACATTGTCTTACAAGTTTTATTTAGTTTCAAAACGTACTTATCCCGGGAGATCGCCTTAGTTTATGTTTTAGAGAGCCAACCCTTCCAAACAACATAGCCAGCGCGCTACAACGTCCCTAATAGGAAAGACTTGGGAAACCATTGAGGCAAAAGAAGAAACTGCTGATAACCAGCAGTTTCTCCTTTTGTCTCAATATTTTCCTTTCTATATTGTTCACAAATTCTATCTTAAACAAGGTCCATTTGTTAGCCGCAGAAGCTTTATAAATTGAAATTTTGAAAAATTGCCATTTGGGAAAGGGTTAACCCAGCACAACATTTTGTAAAAACTCGCACCAGTACATTATACAGCGTCCAATTCAAGCTGCCAGCTATTCAAACAAAGTAGACAATGTTTTGGCGGGTGAAAATACATAAATTAATGATTTTATAAAAACTTACGTCACAAAGGATATTGGCCAAACCATGATTTTTAGCCCACTATCTCGGACAGAATCTCTGAATTGATTCATTGAATGGATATAGGCACTCAAATGATGTATAAAGGCAAATATCATCGGTGCTATGACAAAATTGCGTAATAGAAATTTTGCTTGAAAACCTTTTTTTTTCAGGAGAGCCAAAAACGTTTTTAGTACTTTTTACCGTTTTAAAAAATGTGCCAACAAAATTGCGTAACTCAATAACTATATGAACAATTCAGCTTCTTTAAGGTAAAATAAGGTAATTGAACATAACTTACGGTTCATTTATTGGTCAAAGTAGTAGAAAAACAGAGGAGAATGCCATTTCTCAGCCTTTTATTACTCTCGTGTAAATTATTTTTCTATGTACAACGCATTTTTGTCAGCTAAATCAAGTTACACAATTTTGTCACATGGTAATTGAAAGGGTTCTAATAGGTGTAGAGAAACACCGTTTTGACAGGATATGCGCGCCTACATACTTAGTAGTTCTAAAGCATAAATTTATAAAAAAAAATTGACAAAATTGCGCAACTAATTTGTTACGCAATTTTGTCATAGCTCCGACGATATACAATTGCCAACATCAATGATTATTGTAATATATTCAGCATGCTGTTGTATAAAAGCACCAAAGGCTTGATAAATGAGGATAAATTACCCTATTATGCTATTATTGTATAATCAGGGACTATGTGGTCTCATATAGAGAAATGTGTAGATGCATTTAGATGCAAAAAGCATTATGTGTGTGTGCCTTTCACTCACTCTTACATTGGTTTTTTCTTTAGTCCCTCATTCTATACTGCTAAATTATACTGGAATTCAAACATGGCATTTCATACACAAATTCTGCTCAATACTGTTGTTAGCAAAACCTGAAAACAGTGTAATGTACCCTTTCCTTAGAATATAAAACTGATATAAATAAGAATGTTGCTAAACAACATTAATTAGTTGACAATATTGATGAATGACAATTTCCAAAGTTCTAGCTTTGTATACTCCACCAAAATTAACCAGGGACAACTTTAATTTTGTGCACAAAGTCCTTTAGTTGAGCGTCTTAACAAAACATTGCCGAAGTGGGGTCATTACGCAGATATCACGGGTTAATGTTGCTGGACTGTAACCGTGAAATGTGGTATCATAATTAATGGGCTGTCTTTTACAGGATATGTTCTAGATATATGAAGGTTATAAATATACATGTACAAACTAATGTTTACTGAGATTCATTGACAGATGTTGCCATTGGGGCATGTGACAGAGTAGGAAACAGCTGATTGCTAATCATAATGGTGTTTTGTTAAATTGCTGTGTTTCATAATGATAAACTGTTCCTAGTTTCCTGACTCTGAGCTAGATACCATAGTTATAAACATTCATGCTTAAAAACATACATGTACAAACTATTTATAATGTTTACTGAGATTCAGTGACAGATGTTGCCATAGGGACTGAGTAGGAAATAGCTGATGATGGCTTCTATAATTGCGTTTTGTTCATGGACATGCTTCATGAATTATATTTGTACATTTGCAGCTTTAAATGTTTTTGTCAACAATTTTTCAACAACATTGTAACTAAGTTCTATACTCTATTGTCCAATGTAAGAATATAACCCTCAAGTCTTGTTATGAAATTTTATTAGATGAAATATCAATCAGGGATTCTGAAATCCATTGTCCGAGTTTCCCAGGTTGTCCCGAAGAGGTTACGGACAAGTCCATTTTGCCAACATTTTGCTCTTTATTGTTCATACATACAACTATCATTTGTCAAACAAACAAACACGGACAAGTAGCCAATTTAAAGATTTCGGAACCCCTGTCAATATATCTTGATTATGTAAGGCTTTATTTGAATTTTCAATGGCCCTCAAAAGGCAAGGAGATGGAAGATTCCACCACCGAAAGTTTACAATGTCTCCCAAATAGGCTACCGTAATTAGGATTTGTAGACAAAGTTGCATGAAAAATTCGTGAAAAGGTCGTTTGAATCTCAATAGGCATGAACAACCTTAAACACGGGGTTTTATAGAAAGGGTTGAACAACAAATGTTGATTTCCCAGATAATAAATTTTAGTAATGTTACAAGGGTATTTAGATATATGATTGTGGTCCAACATACTTAATTCTTTCCCAAAACAGCAAAGTAGACTAATTCAAATTCAAAGGAGTTCTAGACAGACCATTTATGATGTCTCAATATTTTCTGGGCTATATTTAACACAAATCCTATATTTTATTAACATCCATTTTGCCACTTGAATCTGCTTTCAAATAGGACTACCCTAAAATATTGCCATATGGGAATGGGTTAATGATGTTTTACATCGGAAAACGAGCAGACTCTGCATTATTTGCTTAAAATTTACATTTCAGGGACACACTAAAAATAAAAAAAATGTTATTTTGGGGGTCCAAGCCAAAGATTTTTTTCCAGGGGGGTCCAAACCCAAATTATGGCTTAAAATGTTGTACACTAAATTTATATAGTCAAAATTTAATTTTCGGCCAATGCCGGGGGGGGGGGGGGGGGGTCCGCCCATGGAACTTGCATGATAAACACTACTGAAATTTTTCGTATATATATTTCAGTAAAATGCCTCCCAGAGCAGGTGCACCTGGCTTACGGAGAAACCGTCAGCGAGATGGTGGTCATGTGGTCTACCGTGGAGGATTGTTCCACGGAGGTTAAATACGGAACGGACCCGTGGAGACTTGACAATAGGGAGTTAGGGTCGAAGGAACGACTACCAAATATGCTGCCACAGGTTCCTTATCTACATAGGGTGGTCTTAAAAGTAAGTAGAAATTCTTACCTTAACCCTTTCCCAAATAAGACCAAGGGCTCGCATTACCGACGATCTTACGACCACATTTTTGTGTAAACTGTGTAACGAAACATTGCATGAGAAATCAGATTTGCCCAATCAGATGTAACATGCTGAGGTTCAAGACAAGAAACAAATCCCGTGGATGCAAAGCTTAAGCTCACACTGAGATCTGTTTATTTCCCACTATTTACTAAAACAGACCATCCTACATAAATTCTATGGTCTACCTTATTTGCATATTGTACTACAACGTTCCACGAATGTTACATTATTCCCCACTCCGAGAAGTTTAAACCCAAAACTTAACACATGGCAATTCCATTAAGGCAGATGGCATTATCCCACCGCTGCCACCAAATGTAACATGCCAAGGCTCAAGGCAAGAGACAAATCCCGTAGATGCAAAGCTTAAGCTCACACAGAGAGGTGTTTATTTTCCGCTATATACTATAACAAACCATCCTTCATAAATTTGGCGGTCTACCTTATGGCATATTGCACAACTATGTTCCACGAATGTTACACAGGTTTGTTGTTACAAGTAATTATGCAAAAAATAATTATATGATCGTTGATAATAGGGGCCCCTGGTTTTGACGGCATTGACAGAAAATGCTAGGGAAAACATTGAGATCAAAATTCTGGATTATAAATGTTCTCTTAATGGCATATTAACTTTAATGAATGAAATTAGAAAGGAAGAAGTAAGATGGCTTTAATAAAGTTTCTTTGAGTATGACAATTCTCTGTTTTTCAGGGTTTGAAAGAAAACACTACCTACCACTATGCACCGTACAGCAATATGATTAGTACTAGTCCATTCTTCTTTAGAACACCACCACAAGGTTGACCAAGGTGTTTCTAAACATAGGGCTCCTTAATTTGACACCCATTACTCGGACATTACTTTTAGTCTCTAAAAGTAATGTCTGAGTGCTGGGTGTCAAATGAAGGACTTCTATGCTTCTAATTGCCCAAGTCTGTGTGAAAAGTAAAGTTCTTCAAGTATGATAATTCTCTTTTTCTGTATACTTCAGGGTTTAAAAGAGAACACGACCTACCACTATGCACCGTACAGTAATATGATTAGTACCAGTCCATTCTCCTTTAGAACACAACCCAAAGGTTGACCGAGGAGTTTCTAAACATAGGGGTCCTTAATTTGACACCCATCACTCATGATTAATACAAGTTCATTCTTCTTTAGAACACCACCACAAGGTTTACCGTGGCGTTTCTAAACATAAGGGTCCTTAATTTGACACCCATCACTCGAAGATTTCTTTTAGTCTCTAAATGTAATGTCTGAGTTCTGGGTGTCAAATGAAGGACTTCTATGCTTCTAATTGCCCAAGTCTGTGTGAAAGTTTCTTTAAGTTTGACAATTCTCCGTTTCTATATACTTCAGGGTTTAAAAGAGAACACAACCTACCATTATGCACTGTACAGCAATATGATTAGTACAAGTCCATGCTTCTTTAGAACACAAAGGCTGTTTCTAATAGGTGTCAATTTTATCAAGAAAAAAGTGACGTAATTTCGAACAGATAAATTGTATACTATGTGTGTTGTAATAAAATCTTGTAACTACGGCTTGAAACAAGCCGTAGTTACGAGATTTTATAACAACACTGATGATTTATCAAAGCATAACAGTATTAAACCCAGTCTATGTTTGGCACCAAATTCATTGCTATTGCTCAGGCATGTGTGAAAGTTCTTCAAGTATGACAATTCTCTGTTTCTGTATACTTCAGGGTCTGAGAGAGAACACGACCTACCACTATGCACCGTACAGTAATATGATTAGCACAAGTCCATTCTTCTTTAGAACACCACGGCTGTTTCTAATAAGTGTCAATTTTATCAAGAAAAAAGTGACTTTTATCAAGAAAAAAATTACGTAATTTTGAACAGATAAATTGTATACTGTGTGTGTTGTAATAAAATCTTGTAACTACGGCTTGAGTCAAGCCGTAGTTACGAGATTTTATAACAATACTGATGATATATCAAAACACAACAGTATTAAACCCAGTCTATGTTTGGCACCAAATTCATTGCTATTGTTCAGGCATGTGTGAAAGTTCTTCAAGTATGACAATTCTCTGTTTCTGTACACTTCAGGGTTTGAAAGAGAACACGACCTACCACTATGCACCGTATAGCAATATGATTAGCACTAGGCCAATTCTTCTTTAGAATACTACCATAAGGTTGACCGAGGTGTTTCTAAACATAGGGGTCCTTAATTTGACACCCATCACTCATGATTAATACAAGTTCATTCTTCTTTAGAACACCACCACAAGGTTGACCAAGGTGTTTCTACACATAGGGGTCCTTAATTTGACATCCATCACTCGGACATTACTTTTAGTCTCTAAAAGTAATGTCCGAGTTCTGGGTGTCAAATGAAGGACTCCTATGCTTCTAATTGCCCAAGCCTTTGTGAAAGTTTCCTTAAATATGACAATCCTCAACTTCTTTTATTTTAGGGTCTGAAAGAGAACACGACCTACCACTATGCGCCGTACAGCAATATGATTAGTACAAGTCCATTCTTCTTTAGAACACCACCACAATGTTGACTGGGTTGTTTCTAATTGCGAGTTCCTGTGTTTAAATTTCAGTATGATAATTCTATGTTTCTGTACACTTCAGGGTTTGAGAGAGAACACAACCTACCACTATGCACCATACAGCAATATGATTAGTACCAGTCCATTCTTCTTTAGAACGCCTCCACAAGGATGGGTAAGTGGGGAGTTTTCAGGGTAAGACACTAACTTTCCCAACCAAGGAGTCCGCTGGACTCCCATCAAGAGAACTTGGGGAGTCCAGTGGAAAATAAAGGAGTCCGAAAAAGAAGCAAATATTTTATATTGCATGCATGTTAACTAGTCAATGTCATTCTCATGTCTGCATAGAATACTAAACATAAATTCAGGATACTAGATCCTGTTATCTAGAGCTACCAGCTTACTTATCATTTTGCTTATAACTCTTCGTCAGAATTTTTAAGGAGTAAGCCGGACTCCCTAAGTTGAAAATCAGGGAGTCCCACCAATTTTTAGGGAGTCTCGGACTCGCAGACTCCCCTTAGTGTCGAACCCCGAGTTTTAAACAATGGCTATTTGTATGAAACAATAAACAATTTTTTTCATGTATTCAAACATCCATAGCAGACATGGCGAAGAACCAGGAACTTTTGTCAGAGATTCAGTTTCACATGACTGCCATAATGTTTATCCTTTCCAAAACAAAACCTCTGAGTTTGGTGTCTATAGTCAAAGATTCGGGGGGAGGGGGGCAATGGAAAGGATTGAGATGAAAAGAAGAAAATGCTCTTTATCAGTATTTTATCCTTTTCTGCCAATGCTTACCATGCTACCTATTATGAACTTTGGAATGTGAATTAGACACAGTATATTGTAAAGACATTCAATCTAGTACAAGAATGTCCATTTCTTGGGCATTTAAATATGTTTGCCTAGATCTAATACATCTTGTTAATTTTGATGTGAAAATCATCTCATCACAATTACAAAACAATTTTTAGCGGGCCGGGACTTTAAGTCCGGGGAGCTAATGTCACAGCCCTAGTGTCGGCGTCACGTCCCGTCCCGTCTTCACTTGAACAATTTTAACCTGGTCTATATCTCAGGCACTCTTAGAGATACGGCTTTGATATTTCACACATAGATACCTCTTGACAAGACCTTTCATTGGGACCTTGACCTTTGACCTAGTGACCTTGACCTGGGAGTTTGACCTACTTTTAAAAAACTTTAACCTGGCCTATATCTCATGCACTATTATAGATAAAGCCTTGATATTTCAGACATTGATACCTCCTGCCAAGACCTTTCATTTGTGACCATGACCCTTGACCTTGTGACCTTGACCTTGGAGTTTTACCTTCTTTAGAAAAATTAGCTGTTTCTGTGACAATCTTCTGTATAGGCGAGCTACGTTGTCCGCGGACAACTCTTGTGATTATCATTGATATTTCGTTTTGACTAGTATAATCTATACTAGTAAATGGGTATGCAGTGTTTCCGTTTGCATACAAAAATGTTGAGTCCCTGGGACCCAGTGCCACAAAAAAGTTGAGTCCCATTCAATTTTATTTCAGTCCAATTTTAAACGCTATAAAGCAACTTTAAATTTATCGTTGGACTTGAATGGGCTTATCATACAAAAAGGAATGAAAAACATAACAATAATTAGGAGGGTGAAACTGGGTACAAGTAATGTCAAATGATGTAAAGTTGATAAAGATTTTGCAAAAAATGGGTTGTTCAAAAATATAGCTCAGTCTCTATATTGTTTAAACTGAAAATACTATTTAGAATGTAATGATAGGCATTTTCGGAGGATTATTTGTGTAGTGAGAAAGGATTTTACTCATTTATGCGACACATGTGATCAGATTCTAGACAAAGGATACTATAGTATGCATAATCACAATATGCATGTTAACTTAAACATCCCAGCACTGGACTTGCAGTCAATTTTCACTCGGAACAATATAATTTATAGTGCAATTTCCTTTCATTATAAACAGTTTGTGCCGATAATCGGATAAAAGGCTTGTGTAAATCAAAACTATAATTTATTTAACTTCATTATGTTGATCATTACATGTGATATTTAGCAGAAAACTAGATTTAGTTGTTATTTTTTGCGTGTCAAAGATCGCGATCCACCAATTCCTGCAGTGGTATTTTTTGTACTGGATTTTTCATCAGACAAGGTTTTTGCCACCCAATTCCTTTTGCGTCCCATGGACTCAACCTGTCTTGAAATTTTGCGTCCGAGCTGATTTTCATGCGTATACAGACACTTTTACGTCGTTAATGGAAACTCAGGGTATGGTCTATATTTTTTGGCGGCAATCAGTAGATTGCACAACCACTGTGCTTATGTGGAATATCTTCTTTCAGACATGGCAGCCTCAATTTATGGTGTACGGTGACCTTGGTATTCACTCGGAAAGTTTGCCGTACCTCGAAGCGGAGGCCCTGAAAGGGGTCTACTCGGCCATCCTTCATGTTGGAGATTTTGGTTACAACCTGTATGAGAATGTGGCTGATGGACCCAATATTGGGGAAAATGTAAGTTTAGTTCGACAGATTGGAAGGACTGAGCCGCGTTCTTTAGAGCGAGATTTCTTGAGATATCTTAAGATGTTTTAGGATAAAGCGCTCTTTAAGCAAGATTTTTAAGACGATCACAGGGAGCCGCCATTGCTCTATACTTTTTTCGGAACCCCTCGGTAAATTCTGTAGAATCTATATGGGAGAGAATTGACCGAGTTGTTCCGAATGCTCCATGATTCATAAACCGCGGAGTTCCGAATGCTCCATACATCATACAAATGACATCATAATGACGTCATTTGTATGAAGTAAGGAACATTCGGAACACCTCGCTTATAATCTCGGTCTCAAAGACGCTGTATCAAAAACATCTTAAAAAATCTCGCTCTAAAGAACGTGCCTCTCATCTTTACTTAGTATATACATGTAAATAGCAGACATTCATGTCCGTCAAACTATGAATGTATAAATTTTTTGTAGACTATTCCATTAACCCCTTCCCAAACATTGATGCTTTTCGTTTCACCTAAATAATAGAAATGGCTTGGGAAAACATTGAGGCAAAAGAAGAAAATGCTGATTACCAGCATTTTCTCCTTTTGCCTCGATATATATTTTTTTTTCTAATTTGTACACATATTCTATGTTTATCAGTATTAACTTTGTCAGCTTTGAAATTAGAACTGTCCAAAGTTCCAAGATTTTGGAAAGGTTTAAACCAAATTTAGACTGTTACAATTAGAATGCTGTTGCAGACGACAAAAGGGGTGTTGATACAAAAGGATTTGTGTATATTAAAGCACAAGGAAAACTTTGGGGCAAAAGGAGAAGATGTTTGTTATCAGCATTTCTTTTGTCACAAATGTTTTACCAAACTTTAACACTTGGGTTTGTCAAAATGTGCCTGTGTTTGGGAAAGATTAAATCATGACACAAGCCGGCTATATGGCCCAATATATTACTTCCACATATTAATCTAGATTTTTAGGTCACCTGACCGAAGATCATGGTGACCTATTGCGACCGTGTTTCGCCCGTCGTCGTGCGTCGTCCGTCGTCCGTCGTCCGTTAACTTTTATCATTTTCGACTTCTTCTTGAGAACCATTGGACGGATTACAACCAAACTTGGCAGGGAGCATCCCCATGGGAAGCTGCTTCAGATTTTTACAAATCATGGAGTTATCTCCCTTTTGGGCCCCATAAGGGGCCAAAAAGGGGTTAAATAGGGTACATCTTAAAAAATCTTCTTCTCATGAACCGGCTGTTGGATTTGATTCACATTTGGTATTTAGAGTCTTTAGGGCATGGACAACAAAGTTTGTACAAGAGAAAAAAATCCGTCCAGAAATGGCCGTGCTGGGGATGGGGGATGGGAGGGGGGGTCGCGTTATTAGTTAACTTAATATTTTCGACTTCTTATTAAGAACCATTGGACGGATTACAACCAAACTTGGCAGGAAGCATCCTAATAGGAAGCCGCTTCAGATTTTGTACAAATCATGGAGTTATCTCCCTTTGGGGTCCCATAAAGGGCCAAAAGGGGGGTAAATTGGGTACATCTTAAAAAATCTTCTACTCATGAACCGGCTGTTGAATTGGATACACATTTGGAAGTTAAAGTCTTTAGGGCAAGGACTACAAAATTTGTACAAGAGAAAAAAATCCGTCAATAAATGGCCATGCTGCGGATGGGGATTGGAGGGGTTCGCATTATTATTTAACTTTGAACATTTTCTACTTCTTTTTGAGAACCATTGGACAGATTTCTACCAGACTTGTCAGGAAACATCCCAATGGGAAGCAGCTTCAGATTTTTACAAATCATGGAGTTATCTCCCTTTGGGGCCCCAAAAGGGGCCAAAAGGAGGTAAATAGGGTACATATTAAGAAATGTTCTATTGTTGGATTGAATTCATTTTTGGTATTTGAGTCTTTAAATAATTTTGTACAAGAGAAAAAAAGATGTTCAAGAAATGGTGGTGCTGGGGGGTTGTGCTATTAGTTAACTTTTAACATTTTCCTTAACTGTTTCTGCTCATTTGATTCAGGTGACCGATAAGGCCCTCTGGGCCTCTTGTATATGGCTAGAAATTATTTATTTATCATTAGTTTAACTTAGCTTACTAATTCATTTTTCAACACACTTTCATATTCATCATAATTATTTTTGCTTAGAAACATTTTATAGTTGAATTTAAAACTAACCTTCACATTGCACTACTAACAAAAGAGGGGCAAACATTCCCAAGTAATCTGTTAATAAAGGAAATATGCACCAGCAATTTCAAATGCTTTTTGATAAGCTCAATTTTCTTTTATTTGATCATATATACACATACTTTTCTAAATTAATTTTATTCAAGCTTTTAGACAAGACTATTCCAATAGCCAAATATTATGTAAGGATTCAGTTTTCTACTGTTAAAGTTAAAGTTTTCATTTCAAGCAACTCATGTTTGTTTAAAATATTTGTGTTAAGGTAGTCCACCCCTAATGAGATTCATGCAATTTCGGAATTTTTAATGTGATGTTGTTGATATTAGTAGCATTTTCAGTCTATATGAAGACATTTCAAGTTTGAGAGGAAGGGCACTTTTCACTGCTGAATGTTTGTGAGCCTGAAAAATTCTGACTTAGGATATGGACTACCTTATTTCAAGTTCAAGTTTTTGGATATAGTTTATCTGAAAATGTTGGGAGATAAAAGTAGTAATTCTCACTGGTATAGTGTTATAACCAATACAGTGGCTGATCCAGAGGGGCTTGTGGGGTTCAAATTTATCCCCCTCTGTAGACTGATAATTTCATGTCCATGCAGAAATTCAGTCAAATGTGTGTAATACTATTAAAACAAACCCACCTATATGTATGTTCTAACCACCTTCACAGAAGTCTTGGATCTGCTGTAGTGTTATCCAATCATTTACATACATAGTTCTGACTCTGCACTGCTGTTAACCTATGTGGGCAAGCAGCTGGAAGCTCAGTTAGGGTGTTTTGGTAGATTTGTATGAGAAACAACAGGAATCCATGGTTAAGTGCTACAGCCACAGTGATATGACCAAAGCAGTTGAAAACAGTGTAAAACTCCAATAAATCAAACCAAACATAAGCAAAGCTAAAGTAGAAGCATTGATTTTAAATTTTGAAAGTCACTTGTTATTAATGTTCATACCTTACCATAATAATTTAGATTTGATTGTTATGTTTTCCCTGTAGACAACTGACATTGGTAATATGTCGATGTCGACGACATTGCCTACGCGTGAACATCAAGATATTAGTGAGGTCTGTGTGCATGTTTCCCCAAACATTTACACCATGGTGGCAGGGGCATATATTTTGTTTTTTGGGCAAGGTTCAAAGCTTTTTATAAATTACTTTTTTTTGGCAGCCAGAACTACAGATAGGGGGTAATGGCTTTTTGAAATACTAAAGATAGTTCATTGTTCATCAAACCCTATGATGTGGGTAATCATAAGAATCGTCTCATCGAGACGATGCAAATGAGTACCCACAAAATATGGGTTGGATTTGAAATTGCCTTTACCCCCTCTTATCTGTTTCTGTCCTACATTACCATGTTGGAGGGGCATTTATTTTGCTGTCATTCTCATTGGGCAAGGTTCAAAGCATTTTAGAAAACATTATTTATTTGCCATCATTTTAGATGACTTTTCTTATTGGGTCCAGTTTGAAATCGTTTTTGCATTCATTTTGTCTCATTAATATGTGACCTGTCACGTTAAAAGGGACCTAAGGTGAAGCTCTTAAAACCAAATTTCAAGAAACAGACTAGACCCAGCAGAGGTCAACCAGGTCCTGAGGTGTCTGATTTGTAAAATTCAAAAATTCTATGATAGAGAAAGCATCGACGATTGAAAAATACCTAAGTGTGAAAAATTTCGACCCAATATTGTCAATATTTTCCACACTTCCTACGAGGTCCCTCGTAGCATGATCATGATGAGTCACATAAATGTATAGATATCCCCATCTTCGCAAGCCAAGGGTTACTACCTCCACTTTGTTCCTTACGAACCCTTGGCCGCTCGCCTCTATGGAAATCGAAAGTACCACCGTGCGATTTCATTAACTTTCCCATTATCCAATCAAAACACACTAAACAAGCCGTCTTTGTCAAAACGAAAACGTCACGGCTGACGCGAAAATCGATATCCGTATTTGATGCATCGCCTAACACGTTTTAGTACGAGTCTTTTGATTGGCCAGAAATAGCAACTGCAAAAGGCCGCGACTCTTTATCGCCGAAAGGTGGCATGGTGGTACTTTCGATTTCAATAAAAGCGAGCGGCCAAGGGTTCGTAAGGAACAAAGTGGAGGTAGTAACCCTTGGCTTGCGAAGATGAGATATCCCGTGTAAAAGGAAAATTATTTATGGCCAAGAATCAAGTTTTATGAATAGGATAGATCTTTTTTTGTTTCTTTTCTAAAAGTAATTTTCTCTTTTATGCTTAATCAGCTTTTCTTCTCATGGGACATATTGTTCTGTTTTCTCATTTAACCCTTTCCCAAACGGCAAAATCTTAGGGTGATCTACTTCAAAAACAGCCACAAATGACAAAATAGAAGTTATTAAAGATATGATTTGTGCAAAATATGGCACAGAAAATATTGAGACAAAAGGAGAAACTGCTGGTTATCAGCAGTTTCTTCTTTTGTCTCAATGTTTTCCCAAACCATATCTACTAGGGAAGTCAAAACAAGGTCTTGTTTGGGAAAAGGTTAAATCATAAATATTTATGTCTATAGTGTTCTCTGTTTCAATTGTGCTATAAATCAGGAATATGAAATCAAGGAAAATGTACAGTAATTCAAGAGCACCAATGCAATAACACGGTGACTTTTGGAAAGCATCCACACGGAAATATCACCCGCTTCAATGTATGTTTTGTTTAATTTCTCAGCTTATACTCTATTGATTTTGATGAGATAAAGTGCATGGAACACTCCTTTGAGAGGGCTATTTTCAGCTCTAACTCACTCTGCTCCAAATCCAGTGGTTTCTTCAAACATTCGAGCCAAAGTGTTTTTAAGTGCAAAACGAAAGTGGGAAGCGTTCACATGCACCGAAAAAAACTTTTGCTTGAATGTTTGAAGAAACCACGGGATTCGGAGCAGAGTGAGTTACAAACGGGAATGGCCCTCTCAAATGCGCGTACGGTGTTCTTTATCTCGTCAAAATCTGTAGCGTATAAGCTGAGAAATTAAACAAAACATACCTTGAAGCGGACGATTCTTTCGAAGTGAACGCTTCCCAAAAGTCATGTTGGTTACCCACCGTGAATAAGATCAGCCTGCAATTTAATTAAGTGCATTCTGATCATTACCTATAATGCTCTATTGTAGTATCAAGTAATATGAAGATAACATTGTCTGGTAAAGGGTTTTATTATTTCTTGGTATGACAACCATGTAGTTTGATGGAATATCGTCTGCCTCGTTCGAAAAGGTTGTAAGTTACAGCATTTTTGAATGTGACTGACGATATTGAACATAGATATTGTATGGGGAAACAACTGTTTTTAACCCTTCCACTTTAGCATTAGTGTAGACTGCTTAAATGACAATAATGAAAAGCTGTTGATGAAGACAATGCAAATGGTAATAGAAACAGACAAAAGACAAGCGTTAGGAAAGGAATCCTTTAGATGGAAAGAGGTGGCTGCTGATAATTGACCAAACGCCAGTCGACAGATCGCTCCGCCCAACATAGAATTTAAGACAAACTATGGGGATGTGATCGTTAATAGGGAAAGATTTTATCCATTTATTAGTGACGTAAATTCGGACAAACAAAATAGTATTTCGTAGGTGTTGTTATAAAATCTCGTAACTACGGCTGGGGCATGACATTTTTCTGATCGTCCATTGGCTAATCAATATTTTGATTGACAGTCGGCGTTTGGTCAATTGTCTATCCTGGTTCAAGTTGTCAAAGCCAAAGTGATACATAACAGCTGTACATGCTTAGTTCCTAATCATTGACTGATTTATCATTTCCAATAAGGAAAGCTTACGATACTTGCAAAACTTAAAATTAGAAGAAGTAATGCTTAAAAAAGCAATGTTTTCTACTTTTCCTTCGATATTAGAGAGGTTTCGATTTCAAACTTGTACGTGTACGTGTACTTGTAACTACACGTACACGTACACGTGTCTATCTAGGGAAGGTTTCGATTTCCAACTTGTACGCGTACGTGTACTTGTAGCAGGTGATTTTGGAAAGGGTTAAAAGGGTTAAAAAACTGTACCCGTTTCAAAACTAGAAGTGTTTTTGGAAAGCACCAGCGGAAAAGAAGAAAATTCCAGCATTTTCCCCCCAATTCCAGATCTACCCTTATTGAAAAACTTCAGCAAAAATATTAAAAATGGTCAGAATTTCCTTCGGAAACCTATCTGAAAATGACAGTAGATCTATAAATTTCAGTTTAATAAACTTGATCTAGATCTACTAAGTTTGAAAAGGCGTCAACTGCATAAATCCTATGCAGGGTTAGTGGGTAAATACTTGCGGTACTGACTCTATGTACTGGCATAAATTGGGTTAGGAAAGGTCGTGGATACGACCTGTATTAAACACGCTGTAACTTTCAAACTATTCTTGTTAGGATACCACTCACAAGTATATTCTCAGTAAAAAATGCATGAATTACCTCATGCATTCATTTAAACACCTAGAAACTGTACCAATTAAGAATAAAAAGCTACAAGTTTTTACTTACGTGTAAACCGGCCTCTACAAGTTTTCGACGTGTAGCGAGAGTGATAAATAATCACAAAGTGATGACGTCATAGTGACGTTTCGCACAAAAATTACTCGTACACGTAGAAGTAGGCGTACAAGTTCGGAATCGAAACCTCTCTATTTTTTAAACTGGTTGCTTTTAGGTATATCTCTTTTCTTTTGTATTACTGGTGTCATTTGACATGGCACAGCTTTAATCTTTAAAAAATAGTTTGATAATATTTTCTTGTATTCCCTTTTAAATCTGTGTACTATGGTTTAAGTCTATTTGGTGCATGTTAGGCTATTTTCAAAATATGAATAATGTCTTACAAAAAAGATCAGTGCCATGTCAAATGAACTCAATTATAACATTATTGAATTTTTCTCCATTTTATTCCCTGGTATGGAAAGATTGGGGGCATATTGTTTTAGCCTTGTCCATCTGTCCTTCCATCTGTGTGTCTGTCATTCCAAAAAATTCCAAAAATAGCCATGTTGGGGGCAATAGTGTTTCATAAACACATCTTGTCTTGTTTGGGAAAGGGTTTATGGTATCAGGGTTTTCTGATCAATAAAATATTGGACTTGAAAATATTAGACGGCACAGCTGTCTCACAAGTATTGTCTTTGTGATTACATATCGTAATTTCTAGTCTTTCCCTAGAGGGTTGTTAATCTTGAATCAAAACATGCAGGTAGTAGAAAATAAAATCAGTCTGCACTTATGTTCAGGCTGATCTTATTCTATACTGTTTGCCTATAATACTCCATCCAATATCAGCATAGGAATGGCTTAATGTCTTTATCAATAAAATATTGAACGTAGACATTTCATTAGAGATAAAAACAGCTGTCTCATAGTTTTGTCATGGGTATAACATATCGTTGCTTTTCTGCCAAAACCACATATCTGCAGCTTAAAACAAGCTGCAGATACTAGGTTTTTGTAGAAAAGGGACGGTATTGTAATATTTTGTTCCATGGTGGTTCCTTTGGGGTTGTATAGGTATCAATAAATGATTGGGATTGGGTCATTTAACCCATAACCAAACCGCAAAATTTCAGCCTAGTCCAAATTCAAAGATGTTGCAGATGACAACTTCAAGTGATTGAAATTTTACTTTTCTTGGTCGTTCTTGGTAGAAAACATTTTTGGAAATGAAATTACTTGTCACAAGTTATTTCTTCATTTTCCACAATGTTTACTAAATATGTCATCTTGTAGGTCTTCAAAAAGCATCAATGTCGGAATGGGTTAAGTGAAAAATTCCAAGTCTTTCACTCAAAGTTTGTACAATTTTTGCTTACAGCTAAAATGCCTTCTAGAAATTAATTGCTGAAATGTTAGATTAGAAAAATATGGTGTTGAGTACTAAAAACACTTTGAACCTTATACTTCTACATCTTAGCAAGCCAAGGGTTCTACCTCCTCTATGTTCCTTATGAGCGAACATAGTGGAGGTAGAACCCTTGGCTTGCTAAGATGATATTTCTACGACAATGACATTATCAACCTTGCAGGGCAACATCATTTAATCTGAAGTACAATGTATTATTATTGTCTTTGTCATGACATATTGCGATATTTATGCTTTCCCTAGGGGTTATTTGCACGCTGTATAATCATGTGACTCATAATTCAGAAAATCATAAATAGTTTTGTTAATACGGCACCGATTTGAATTTGGTTTTGTGCAGAGAAGGGACGTCACCCATTAGATGAAGGTGGTGGAATTTTTAAAAGTCAGCTGATAAGAAATTTATTGAAGAATCAGATGAACCAAATTTTTGGTTGATCTTCAATAACTTTTTGTCACCTGAATTTTTTAAAAATCCACCATGTCCAGCCTTTAAATTTCAGGCATTTCCAGCCTCTCCTTCTAGCCGAATTCAAATTGTTAAATTATTAACAAAAATATTGGAGAATTTCAGAAATTCTGAGTCATCTGATTATCCACTGTGTATTTGGGTATTGATAAATGATTGGATGAGACTTCAGACTGAGTCATGTATCTTTTAGTGGTATATTTCAATAATTTCCAATTCATTAAGATTGTAGCAAAAAGCAAAACTGCCTATATACATATATTGTATAAATCTGTTTGTAGAACAAGGTAATAATTATAACACAAAGTATAATCCTCCTAAGGCATTGATATAATATTGAATATTGGCAAACTTGGAAGATATGTTATCTAAAGCCTTTTTAATAACATATTGCAGTAAAGATCCAGTCTTTCCCTAGGGGTCATTATGGTATTGTTTGCATGGAAATCTGGATGAAACTTTGACTTTAATACATGTATACTCTAGCCTTTAACATTGCATGATATTATATTACATGAATGAATACTTCAAAATTTGTGTGTTTTATGACAAAAAAATAATATTTTTGTGTATAAATGTAGTTTAAGTTTCCCTTCTTCTCATTTGAAAAATAAGAAGTCAAAAACATACACAGTAGAAAAAAAAATGTTGTCTCAGATAGCACTGATCAAGGGTATTTCGATATAAAACTGGGCTTTAACGGCACATGAATTTTTAGAATAATACACATTTTCTAATGTTAACCACCCAGTTTCTGTTTGGCAATGCATCCCTAACTCACTATAGCGGCCCAATTGGATCACCAAGGACAACTCTATCGAATCATACCTTGGATGCATCTCGAAGAACTACTTTCAGACTATGAATAGAATAGAATAGAACAACAATTCAAAACGTTCGTCTGTGACTAATGTCAACAATGACGCGACAATGATACTGAAATACAAATGTTTGCAGTTCCATTGTCCTCTCTTTTTAGAATGATTACAACCTGCAAGTCCCACAAGTTGCCATGGTTGTGCATTTGGTTGACCTCGAAAACTACTTTATGAAGCGTAGCTACTTCCGGCTAAGAAATCCAATTTTTTTTCAAGATTTCTTCATACACACACTTCCGAGTCGATGATTCGACTTTTGGTCGACATTATCCGAGGATATCCGAACATATAGCGGCCCAGAAACTCACATTCAGTGCATTACTTTGATGTAGATCATTGAATCAATTCTGGTATATTTTGTAGGTTGGTGATGTATTTATGCAGCAGATAGAAGACATGGCCTCTCATGTACCGTACTTGGTGTCACCCGGGAACCATGGTAGGTAACATGTAGTTGTGATAGTCAATAGTGTATATAACATCCTCATGGCGACTCTTAGGACATTCAGTCCTTTGATGAAGTTTGCAGTTTGTTAATGTATTTAAGGATCACAACCCGTCATTAGAAAGGAAATACTGTGCATCTATGGGTGTCATCTGTGAAAAGGTAAATGGACAAGAGATGCCCTTGTCATTTTCAGGGCGTGCCATCTTCAGTGACAACAGAAATTGACAAGACATTAATTGCGTGCTGTATACAGCTGCCATGATTTTCACTGCCTTTATTCCTTTTAGAAATGGAGAGTGACACATTCAACCAGTACAGATAGGAATTTTCCATGCCTGGCCTAGATTGGCCTATACCACTAAGTGCTGTTTGGAAAAAAGTAAAACTTTAAAATCCTGTTTAACTCATTACCACACATTGACGTTTTTTGACGCCCCACTAGACAAAGGCTGTGGAGATTTATCGTAAAAAATGAAGAAATTGCTTGTGACAAGCAATTTCTTGTTTTCCCACAATGTTTTCTATCCAAAAAGGCCAAAAACTTCTAAAATTTCATTCCCTTGAAATTGTCGTCTGTGACTTCTTTGAATTTTGACCAGTCTTAAATTTTGCCATCTGGTAATGGGATAAAGCAGCCGTGATTAACCCATTACCAAACGACAAAATTTTGGACGTGCCTGAATTCAAAGATGCTGCAGATGACAACATGAATTGAATGAAATTTCGCATTCTTTGATCTTTCTGGGTGGAAAAATTGTGGGAAATGAAGAAATTGCTTGTTACAAGCAATTTCTTCATTTTCCAAAATGTTTTTCAAAGCCATTAACTTTTATGGAGTCAAAAAGAGTCATTGTGTGGTGGTAATGGATTAATTGAATTTATTAATTTTCAGAAATGGAGAGTGATACATTCAACCAGTATAGATACAGATTTTCTACACCCGGCCTAGATTGGCCTTTTCCCCTCGGTGCTGTTTGGAAAGGCGTTAAACTTTAAAATCCTGTATAGGTCATGATAAATGACCTGCCAGAGCATCTCTTAGCAAGAGATGCTCTGCCAGGTCATTTATCATGTGCTATATAAAGCAGCCATGATTTACACTGACACTGCCTTTATTCATTTTCAGAAATGGAGAGTGACACATTCAACCAGTACAGGTACAGATTTTCTACACCCGGCAAAGATTGGCCTATACCAGGAAGTGCTGCTTTGGAATAGGGTTAAACTTGAACTCCCTCATTACCAAACATTGATGCCTTTTGAAGCCCCAAAGGCTTTGGAAAATATTGTGGAAAATGAAGAAATTGCATGTGACAAGCAATTTCTTCATTTCTCACAATGTTTTCTACCCAAAAAGACCAAAAACCTTTTTAGCTCACCTGAGCACAAAGTGCTCAAGGTGAGCTATTGTGATCGCATTTTGTCCGTCGTCCGTCCGTCTGTCCGTCTGTCCGTCTGTCTGTCTGTCCGTCTGTCCACAATTGGGGTGTTTACACTCTAGCATCCACAAAAGTTAGGCAATCTTGATCAAACTTGGCCAAAACAAGTATGGTCATAAGTTCTCGGATGAGTTCGATTATGGGCCTGATCGGACCAGAATGTGGGGAGTTATCTGCCCTTGAATGTCAAAAAATGCTGTTTTTAACTTTGTTTACACTCTAGCATCTACAATTATTGATCAATCAAGACAAAACTTGGACATAATGTTGGAGACCATAAGATCTCGGATGAGTTCGATTTTCAGTCTGATCAGAATAGAAAGACGAGAGTTATGTGCCCTTGAATTCGACAAAATTGTCATTTTTGACTGTTTTCAAACTTGTTTACACTCTAGCATCTACAATTATTAAACAATTAAGACAAAACTTGGACATAATGTTAGGGACTATATGATCTCGGATGAGTGTAATTTTCAGTCTGATCTGACTAGAAAGACCAGAGTTATGTGCCCTTGAATTCTCAAAAATTACCATTTTTGGCTGTTTTCGACCTTGTTTACACTCTAGAATCTACAATTATAAATCAATCAAGACAAAACGTGGACACAATGTTAGGGACCATAAGATCTTGGATGAGTTTGATTTTCAATCTGGTCTGAACAGAAAGTCAAGAGTTATGTGCCCTTGAATTTGACAAAATTGTCGTTTTTGACTGTTTTCGACCTTGTTTACACTCTAGAATCTACAATTATTTATCAATCAAGACAAGACTTGGACACAATGTAGGGAACCATAAGATCTTTGATGAATTTGATTTTCAGCCTGATCTGATCAGAAAGACGAGAGTTACGTGCCCTTGAATTTGATAAAATTGACGTTTTTGACTGTTTTCGACCTTGTTTACACTCTAGAATATACAATTATCAATCAATCAAAACAAAACTTGGACACAGTGTTGGGGATCATAAGATCTCGGATGAGTTAGATTTTCAGTCTGATCTGATAAGAAAGACAAGAGTTATGTGCTCTTGAAATTGACAAAATTGTCATTTTCGAGGGTTTCGACCTTGTTTACACTCTAGAATCTACAATTATTAACCAATCAAAACAAAACTTGCACACAGTGTTGGGGACCATTAGATCCTGGATCAGTTTGATTTTAAGTCTGATCTGATTAGAAAGTTGAGAGTTATGTGCCATTGAATTTGACAAAATTGCCATTTTTGGCTGTTTTTGACCTTGTTCACACTCTAGAATCTACAATTACAAATTAATCAAGACAAAACTTGGACATAATGTTGGGGACTATAAGATCTTGGGTGAGTTTGATTTTTAGTCTGATCTAATAAGAAAGTCGAGAGTTATGGGCCCTTGAATTTGACAAAATTGCCATTTTTGGCTGTTTTCGACCTTCTTTACCATCTAGAATCTACAATTATCAATCAATCAAGACAGAACTTAGACACAATGTTGGGGACTATAAGATCTTTGATGGGTTTGATTTTTAGTCTGATCTGATAAGAAAGTCGAGAGTTATGTGCCCTTGCATTTGACAAAATTGCCATTTTTGGCTGTTTTCAACATTGTTTACACTCTAAAATCTACAATTATTTAACAATCAAGACAAAACTTGAAAACAATGTTTGGGCACCATAAGATCTTGGATGAGTGTGATTTTCACAATGTTATTGACCATAAGTTCGTTTTCAGTCTTAAAGTCATGAATATTAATTGAATTGAACAAAATTTTTGCTAATATCATTTTGGTTCAGGTGAGCGATATAGGACCATCATGGTCCTCTTGTAAATTTCATTCCCTTGAAATTGTCGTCTGCGACAATTTGATTTTGGACCAGTCTAAAATTTTGCCATCTGGTAATGGGATAAAGGAGTCATGATTTACATTGCCTTTATTCATTTTCAGAGATGGCGAGTGATACATTCAACCAATATAGGTACAGATTTTCCACGCCTGGCAAAGATTGGCCCACACCTCTCAGTGCTGTTTGGCAAAAGAAAAATTAACTTAAATCCCTGTATAGCTCATGGTAATTGACCTGGCAGAGCATCTCTTTTAGCAAGAGATGCTCTGCCAGGTCATGTATCATTTGCTATATAAAGCAGCCATGATTTACATTACCTTTATTCATTTTCAGAAATGGAGAGTGACACATTCAACCAATATAGGTACAGATTTTCCACACCCGGTAAAGATTGGCCCGCACCCCTCAATCAGATGTGGTACAGCATTAACATAGGTCCTGTGCACTTTGTAAGGTAAGAATTCTCCCCAGCCTGATAAGCTGTAGGGGCCCCACTGTGCCATTAAGTAAATTATTGTAATGCCCTTACACCAGTGTTCTACCCAGCCAAATAAGCTGTAGGGGCCCCACTGTGCCATCAAGTTAATCTGTGTTATGCCCCTACACCAGTGTTCTACCCAGCAGAATAAGCTTTAGGGGCCCCACTTTGCCTTCAAGTAAATCGACGTAACACACCAGTGTTCTACCCAGCTCAATAAGCTGTAGGGGCTGTACTATCCCTTCATGTAAATTAGTGTAATACCCCTACACCAGTGTTCTCCCCAGCCCAATAAGCTAATGGGTCCCACTATGCCTGCATTATCATCTATTGCCTCAATATTTTCGGTTCTATATTTTACCCCCAAAAATTTCTTTATCAACAACCTTTGGCAATGGACCACCCTAGGAATTTGTCATTTTGGAATGACTTAATTACTTGTCCTTTTCAGCTATTCTTCGGAGGTGTTCTTCTTGAATGATCCACAATACATTGATAGTCAGAGACAGTGGCTGAAGATAGATTTAAAAGAGGCTAATGAAAATCGTCATTCACGTCCATGGGTGGTTGCCTTTGGACATCGTCCCATGTACTGCTCTAATGGAGACGGTGATGATTGTACGAAGGAAGTGTCTCTGGTCAGAGATGGGTATGTGTTTCCCTTTCAATGGTTTTCATTTTGACTTAAGGTAGTCCACCCCTGATTAGATTCATGCAATGTTGGATTTTTTCAGTCAACATCATAAACATTGGGTGGTGGAACATTCAACCACAGCATGTTTATGGCGTCACCTGAATAGGTTCGTATGTAGCAATGGCTAACAACGTCACACAAAAAATTCCGATGTTACATGAATCTCATTAGGGATAGAGAATACTGAGGAAAAATATTTTGTGTGAAAAGAAGAAATTTCTTAAAACAATTGACTTTCCTGAAGATAGTTGTTAACATTCCCCTTTTTTTCACTCTTTTCTTTTCTTTTACACTTACCCAAATGAGCTATAAAAAAGTCAACTGCGACGGCTATGCAGAACATGTAGATATAGCATACTCTGAAGAAAGGCAAATATTTTCACATTTTAGCAGTCTGATTGTAGTCTTATCATATCTTGGAATATTTTGGTTTGACAAATGGCACAGACTTTTAAGTTGTGATTAGGGACTACAACCACTACAGTATCAATGAAATACTATTGAAAGTGGTGTTCTTCTCTATTCAATTGATTCAAATTCACTTTTATCTTAACAGATTAGAGAGTTTATTCTACGAGAACGGAGTAGATGTAGTTTTACAAGCCCATGAACATTCCTATGAGAGGTTATGGCCCATGTATAAGGGGGTAGTCCTGGCTAGAAATTACACAAATCCTCAAGCACCGGTGCAGTTAATATCCGGAGCGGCTGGAAGTAAATATAACATTGACCCTATGAGTAAGAGAAATGGTAAGGTTTTAGAATAGTTTTTATTTGAGAACAGTAAATCTGAATCTTTAAAAAGGGAAATAGATGTTCTCTATAAACTTAAATATTGTGCCTGATCCAAATTAAAATGAAATAAGAAGACAAAATTAATGAAAATGCATGTAGCAATACCCCCAGTATGGAATAGAAAACCTTGAGGAAAAGAAGAAAATGCTGATAATCAGCATTTTCTTCTTTTCCTCAATGTTTTCTAAATCCATATCCAAAGGGGTTGTTTGTGAATGGGTGAATTTATGTGTTTAATTCTTTTCCAAACAACAAAAAATGTGTACTTATTGTATTATGCTTTTTCAGGTCCACCTTGTATACCCATAATTCCTCATAAACTCCAATGTTTTTGTTATGCTGTTTCAGGTCCTGGTGATTCACCCAGAAGCCATCATTTGACATATGATATTTTGTTGTTTTGGAAAGGGTTAAGATATTTGACCTGTCTGGTATTAAGTTGTTTAGGAAAGGATAAAAGTATTATTAAAAATTGTTATTATGATTTTCAGAGAGTTGGTCGGCGTTCAGAATGGATGACAGAGCGTATAACAGTTATGGTCGACTCAAGGTGTATAACTCTACCCATCTTTACTGGGAGGAAGTTTCAGTGATGGAACATAAAGTTTTAGATTCAATCTGGATCATTCAACAATCTCACGGACCATTTACACAAATAAACTTACAACCTGATCAAAAAGAAGAAATAGATGAACAAATTAACCCATTCCGACACATTGACGCCTTTTGACACCCTTTTATACAATGACTTTGGAAAACATGGTGGAAAATGAAGAAATTGCTTATGACAAGCAATTTCTTCATTTCCCACAATGTTTTCTACATAAAAAGACCAAACAATTTTAAAATTCATTCACTGTTTTTTTAACAAAAAATGTGTACTTATTGTATTATGCTTTTTCAGGTCCACCTTATTTACCCATAATTTCTCATATTTAAACTCCAATGTTTTTGTTATGCTGTTTCAGGTCCTCAGGCCCGTTTTACTAACAAACCTAGGAACATTTTTAAAACAACAACAAATCTGATTGGCCAAATAATTACTGTTATTATTTCTCTTTCAATCAGATGTGTTGTTACAAGGTTTTTACAAAAATCTATGTTAGTAAAACGCGGCCCTGGTGATTCACCCAGAAGCCGTCATTTGACATGTCTAATATTTTGTCATTTAGTAAAGCGTTGAAATATCATTAAATATTTGTTATAATTTTCACAGAGTCCTGGTCGGCGTTTAGAATGGATGACCGAGCGTACAACAGTTACGGTCGACTCAAGGCGTATAACTCTACCCATCTTTATTGGGAGGAAGTTTCAGTGATGGAACATAAAGTTTTAGATTCAATCTGGATCATTCAACAATCTCACGGACCATTTACACAAATAAACTTACAACCTGATCAAAAAGAAGAAATAGACGAACAAATTAAGAAAGAAGAGAAAAATAAGAAGAAACCAATACCAAAACCTACAATTACGGGTGATAGTTTAAAAGACAAAGTAACGAAAGCTATCAAAGGTGCAGATACTAAGCTCATTGTTGGAGTATCTTTCGGTGTTTTTGTGGTAATATTTTTTCTGGTTGTGTGCATCGTAAGACGATGTCAGAGAAAAAGACCAATATCTTATCGGAGATGGGAGAATGTGGATTATGGAAAAAAGTTTTATACGAACATAAAAAGTGACGAGAAAGATGGAGACGATTTTGAAGTCGATGTTACGGACGGCACAACAAAGTTGATAGAAGATTGACAATTAAGCTCGATGTCATTTGAAGCTTTACCATATACATCAATGTCGAATTGAAATAATCATGACAGTACATGAAGATTTGCCAATGAAAGTATAAGTTGTCCCTGGTTAACCCATTTCCGCATACTCACGATAGTAGGCTTGGGAAATCATTGTAGAAAATGAAGAAATTGCTTGTGACAAGCAATTTTTTCATTTCTCACTATGACTTCTACACAGAAAGTCCAAAAAAGGTGAAATTCCATCCACTTGGAAATAATGTCCGTGACATACATGTACAGTGCACTCCAGGTATAACGAGTTCGGGTAATACGAGATACCGTCTATAACGAATAAAATACAAAGTTTCTGTCATTTCCCTTCTTTTTTCCCTTTGTTTTATACCGGCTAACGCGAGATTGGTTTGAGCGAAAAATCAGCTATAGCGTACATATTTCCTTGGACCCAACTCTATTTTTCACACATATTAACGAGGTCTGATCACAAAGCGTGTCGTCTGCAAACATAATTTCCCTACCCCGGCGTGTCGTGGGCAATAACATTTCAAGGTAATTGTTGATCAATTATCGGATTAACACGTTCCTGTTTACCTCTTGTCATATCGACAAAGTGTTATTGCAAATTATCGTAACTTCAACTTTAATCCAGCTGGAGTAATGAGCATTTGCTCTTACACTGACATGTGTTCAAGAATTTGGAAAATACGGGACACACTACTAAAAAGTGGAAAGCTTTTTTCTTAGAGTTGAAATTTAAAAATATGAAAGAAGGAAAACAGGAATTTACCTTTAAGGCAATGAAATATCACAACGTTTTTCAAAAAAAAAAAAAAAAAATGACGTACAGAAACATTTGTATTTTAACGCATTTATAAACTTCACAGTTTTACTTTTAGTGGTGTGTATTAAAGTATCAAGAGTTATCTATCTGTATGCTCTCTGAAAAGGAGGTTATAAATGTGCCAAAGTTCACTTCCGGTGAAAGCGAAAGTAGACATGGGCAAGTGGAATTTTTTCTTGCGTTCTGTTACAATTCGGCTTTAGCGAGACATGGCTATAACGAGGCATCGAGCGATGTACTAGCGATCTCGTTATACACTGAGTGCACTGTATTTCAGTTTGGAACAGTCCAAATTTTTGCAGTTTGTTTGTGGGTTGATGTTGGCACTTTATTGCTCAAGCAACAAAACTTTCAGAAAGGCAAAATGGTTTATAAATCTATTTTGACCTTTATGACTTGTTGATGCCTTGTAGAGATTTAAAAAGATTGATTATATTTGACTTGGTTAACAGCTTTGCCTTTTTCGCAAAACTAACATACTGTAAAGCTTAAAAATATATTCATCAATTTTTGTGCTGCTCAAATAATCCTTGACCCTAACTTTCATTATTTATGTAAACAAATGGTATTCACCAATCAGTCTTAACCCTTTCCCAAACAAATTTTGCTTTTTTCACATCTAAAGCATGAAAAGTTCCGAAAAATTGGGGCAATACGAGAGAATGCTGACAAGTACTATTTTCATTTCTCTTCGTGTTTTCTAAAGCCATCTATGCTAGGGATATCAAAACCAGGTACCAGTATTGTTTTGAGAAAATGGTAAAATTTTGTCATGCTAAATGGATTCTTAATTCGGTATGACAAAGGTTTCCAATTCATTAACTCATTATCAGATTAGACTGGGCCAAGTTCAAAGGCACTGCAGATGACAACTTTATGTGAATAAATTCATACATATTTTGGTCTTGTAGGGTAGAAAATATTGTGGTAAATGAAGAAATTGCTTGTCACAAGCAATTTCTTCATTTTCCACAATGTTTTAAAAGAGTCAATGTGAGGGAATGAGTTAAGATTTCAAATTGTTGGTGAATACAATCTGTGACAGATCACTTTATCATTCCATCTATCATCAGATTCACCACTTCTTCCAAGAAATCCTATTTTGTGATTCATTTGTACTTGTAGTTTGCCTTATCCAATTTTCCTTTCAGTTTGTATGGTGTATAATCCAACTTATCCTAGCATATTCAAGCTGGCCACTCTATTTGAATACTACACAAGGGCGTAGCGCCCATTACGCATAATACGCATGTGCGTAATGTAAATAATCACTAATAGATCGTAGGTTGCTTTGTATTGTTATTAGGGACAATTTTGCCGTTTTCGTGTCTCAAAATGCACATAGAATGCACGAAAACAAGTCTTACAAATAAATTTTCTCTCAGCGGAGACCCCCGTACCTCCTTAAGAGCGGGGATACCGATCTCGTGCTCTCCCCCTCTCAGACTTACGGCGTTCGTGTGTAATAAGAATTAATTTCTGGCTACGCCCATGCTACATGACACTCCATGATAAAAACAAATACATTCTATATTATATTGTGTCGTATTGAATATAATCTTTTTATACGCTGCCGGAGGCGGACGTATATCGGCGTCATCTTCTCCGTCTGTCCGTCCGTCCATCCGTCCGTCCGTCCGTCCATCCGTCCGTCCGTACGTCCGTCCACTTTTCTTGTCAACGCAACTCCTCCTAAGTTTCTGGCTGGATCTTAATTAAACTTGGTCAATGTTATCACCTCAATTGGTAGATGTGCATGAAGGAAGGATTTTATGGTTCTTTGATTTTTGCCTGAGTTATGCCCCTTAAAAACTTAGTCTCTGGGGCTTATTGAAATTGCAGCCTTGTCAACGCAACTCCTTCTAAGTTTCTGGCTGGATCTTAATGAAACTTGGTCAATGTTATCACCTCAATTGGTAGATGTGCATGAAGGAAGGATTTTATGGTTCGTCGATTTTTGCCTGAGTTATGCCCCTTAAAAACTTAGTCTCTGGGGCTTATTGAAATTGCAGCCTTGTCAACGCAACTCCTCCTAAGTTTCTGGCTGGGTCTTAATGAAACTTGGTCAATGTTATCACCTTAATTGGTAGATGTGCATGAAGGAAGGATTTTATGGTTCGTCGATTTTTGCCTGAGTTATGCCCCTTAAAAACTTAGTCTCTGGGGCTTATTGAAATTGCAGCCTTGTCAACGCAACTCCTCCTAAGTTTCTGGCTGGATCTTAATGAAACTTGGTCAATGTTATCACCTCAATTGGTAGATGTGCATGAAGGAAGGATGGTATGGTTCGTCGATTTTTGCCTGAGTTATGCCCCTTAAAAACTTAGTCTCTGGGGCTTATTGAAATTGCAGCCTTGTCAACGCAACTCCTCCTAAGTTTCTGGCTGGATCTTAATGAAACTTGGTCAATGTTATCACCTTAATTGGTAGATGTGCATGAAGGAAGGATTTTATGGTTCATTGATTTTTGCCAGAGTTATGCCCCCTTCAATCTTAGTCTCTGGGGCTTATTGAAATTTCAGCCTTGTCAACGCAACTCCTCCTAAGTTTCTGGCTGGATCTTAATGTCACTTAGTCAATGTTATCACCTCAATTAGTAGATGTGCATGTAGGAAGGATTTTATGGTTCATAGATTTTTTCCAGAGTTATGCCCCCTTAAAACTTAGTCTTTGGGACTGAAACTTGGTGGATGTTATTACCTTAATTGGTAGATGTGCATGAAGTAAGGATTTTCTGGTTCATTGATTTTTGCCTGAATTATGCCCCTTTGAATCTTAGTCTCTGGGGCTTAATGATATTTTAGCCTCGTGAACGCAATTCCTTCCAGGTTTTTCACTGGATATTTATAAAAACCTTTTTGTGAACACAATTTTTTTACAGGTTTTTCAGTGAATATTCATAAATCCTTGTCAATGTCATTTTTTTGTCTCAAGTTTTATAAGTGGCGGCGTATATTGTGACGATGGCACTCTTGTTCTAATTTGTCAGAAGGCTGATTGCACCTTAAGTCTGCATTACTAGCCAAGCTCTTTTCATGAAACTTACTGTAAATTCTATGAAAGACTCTAGATTAAATTGGATTAACAGATGGTATAGAATAAGATTAGACTGCATATATACAAGCTGATCATTGTCTTTGCTCATATGAGAAGGAGTGATGGCTTTTCAAAGTGCAATACATGTATTTCATTTATTGATTCACCAAACCCTATCTTGTGGGGATTCATTGGAATTTTCTCATTGAGACGATTCTAATAAAAACCCACAATATAGGGTTTGGATTTGATAGACAAATTTACAATGTCTTTACCCCCTCTTGTATTATGTTGCTACATGTATGATCTTATCATTGTCGTAAGCATGACCTGGATTAAGATTAAGACTGTTGTTTGATACTTTATTAATGATCCAAAGTGGACTCGCTTACAAGTTATAGAAGTGCCTTATATGAAATGTTTGTTAAAAGCTCATGCATGATAGTTTTTGCTAGTCATTGCAAAATCAAAACGATAGTGGTCAAAAAAATTTCTGAATTTCTGATTGTCTGTTTAATGCATTAAGTTTTAATACTTTCTGAAATTTGGGTTTTGAGGTCTCTAATAAGGATGTCAAACCAGGATTTCTTTGCAAATGGTAAATATGTGATTTTGTCCTTAAAATCTTTATTCAATGAGACAAAAAATATCAAGGGAAAAGGAGAAAAAGTGTCTTTCCCAAGTATTGTTTTCCAAACTTTCCATAAATGTGGGCATCAAAAAAGCATTATTTGAAAAAGAATCAAATAACTTATTTACTTGTGGTTGTTCCAATATCATTCCTTTCAAATATTTATTATGCAAATAAAGATAATAATTCTAGTATCCTATCTAATTGACCAAACGCCAATCGACAGATTGCTCCACCCAACATAGAATTTAATACAAACAATGGCCATGTGTTCGTTTATAGGAAACAATTTTATCCAGTTATTCGTGAAGTAAATTCGGACAAACAAAATAGTATTTCATAGGTGTTGTTATAAAATTTCGTAACTGCGGCTTAATTTAAGCCGTAGTTACGAGATTTTATAACAACACCGACGGTTTATCTAATCATACGGTAAACCTAGTCTATTGTTAGCACAAAATTCTTTGCAATTGGCTTGTCGATTGTTTTGATTGTCAGTCGATAAATCGATACAATAACACGTGCAACAAAGAACAATTGAGGCATGACATTTTTTCTGATCGCCCATTGGGTAATCAATATTTTTGATTGACAGTCGGCATTTGGTCAATTATGCTCGGTGGGATATATAGGAGTCAGCTTGTCAGTCCGTTAGTAATAGCTACATATATGAATGGGGATGCAGCTTTTCAAACTGCAATATTTTGTTAATTGCTCTTTTAACCCTTTCCCAAACATTAAAATTCAAGGGTGATCAACTTCAAAACTTACCACAAATGACAAAATGGAAGTTTTAAAAGATAGGATTTGTGTAAAATATGACTTAGAAAATATTGAGACAAAAGGAGAAACTGCTGGTTATCAGCAGTTTCTTCTTTTGTTTCAATGTTTTCCCAAGCCTATTCTCTTAGGGACATCAAAACCAGGCCTTGTTTGGGAAAGGGTTAATCCTATGTTGTGTTACTCATGGGAATCCTTTTTTGTGACGATTCAAATGAGTACCCACTACATTGGGATTTGACTTCACATAACAAAATTAGAATCATGCCTTCAATCCCTCATATTTGTTGCTCTGGCTAGTCTCTTGTTGTTTTGTCCACCCTGTTTTTTCAGCAATTCATTTGTCACTTTCCTGTTTAGTGCCCTGAATATGACTTGCCATAAGTTGCGACTCAGTTATGGTACTAAGGGGTATAACTCTAACTTAAACATTCCCCAAACAAGACTGGTTTTGACATCCCTGATAAAAAATGCTTGATAAAATGTTGAGGCAAAAGGAGAAAATGCTGATCATCAGCATTTTCTCCTTTTGCGTCAATGTTTTCTGTGCTATATTGTACAAAAGTCATATCTTTATCAACATGCATTTTGCCGCCTGTAGCAGCTTTGAAATAGTACCACCTTACAGGGATTTTCTTGGGGTGTCTCAGGGGCCGAAGTTCGGCCCCATTCCCAATGGAATTTATCCTACTTTTTTCCCAATCTGAAGAAAAAAATCCGAATCATAATTTAGAAAAAATATTAAAACATCAGTAAAATTGCTTATTATAAGTCATTTGAAAATAAACTAAAGCTCTCTACTTGATATCCATATCAATATATAGATCTATTCTGTTTATAACTGAATTTCACTTAACTCTTTCGCTGCCAATGTCGCCGAAAAGCGACCTATTAGGAGACTGCCAATGTCGCCTTTTGGCGACTTCAAAACAATAGCTTAATTAGGTCATTTAAGGTCAAGGTCAGGGTCATCTGATCAAACTGCCTGATAAAAAGTATGCTATTCAACAAAATAGTTTATGTGCAAACATTCCTGGTGGTTTCAGCTTAGAATTCATCAAATAATGATTTTACTACATTATAAACTGATAAGCCCTGTTATGAAGTTTCAAAAAAATTGGCACTGGAAATAGCATAATTCCAGGAAATTTGGCAGCAAAAGAGTTAATCTAACACCTTATACATGTATTAGGCTAGTGTATAATGTTTGAAATTTCCAAATTTGAAGATTTTTGCCGCTAATTTTTATGCTCCCCGAAGGGAGAGCATATAGTCGCCGCTTCGTCTGTCCGTCCGTCAGTCCGTCTGTCCGTCCGTCCGTCCGAAGCGATTTCTCTATAACCCTTGGGCCAAATCAAATGAAACTTACCATGTGAACTCCCTATGACAAAATGCCGATGTATATTTCCCAGTTTTTGGATTTGAGGCCTCGTCATGGGAAAAGGGGACTTAAGGTCAAATACACTTTTTCTCTGATTTCTCATAGTCTAATAGTCAGAATTTGATGAAATTTCATATTTGAGTAGCAAATCAGATGCCCTTGACAATAAACTACTTGAAATTTGCGTATAAAAAGTATGTCATGGAAAAAGGGGGCTTTACGTTTGTTAGCTTAATCTTAGCTCTGCATTGCATACATTTATTGTGACAATACCTTAATCGGGGAGCATTGTCCGTCTCTGATGGCTCTTGTCCCAATTGAAAAGGACCCAGGGCCCCTTCCCAAAATAGCCAAAAAATCCCTGCCTTAAAATTTGGTTGTTTGGGAAAGGGTTAACTGATCACACAGTTTTAAATGGGAGTTGAATTGATGTTGTTGGATGTTAAAACCTCAAAACAACTGCTTGAAACAGGATTTGTCACTAGTTTATGACTTCCGACTGACGATGTTCTATTTCAGATAATTTTCATTAACCCATTACCATACATTGACGCTTTTTGATACCCTTCAAGAAAAAGAATTTGAAAAACATGGTGGAAAATGAAGAAATTGCTTGTGACAAGCAATTTCTTCATTTTCCACAATGTTTTCTAAGCCAAAATGGTAAGATTTTTAATATTTCATCAACTTGAAATTGTCTTCTGCAACACCTTTCAAATTGGAATAGTCCAAAATTTTGTTGTCTGGTAATGTGTTAATTTTTCCACAGAATTATGGACATGAAGTGATATTTTCCATTGTGACAAAATACTATAGGGGAAAGGATCACATTTAGTGATAGCTTTAGTCACTGTGGATAATCATGTGATACACCACTTTCAGAAAATATTGATTTTGTTAATATGATATCAAATTGAATTTGGTTTGACGCAGGGGAGGCGTGCAGACATAAGGTATTAGATGGTTGTGTTTGATGTTTCAAAAACTCTTGTGATAAAAAAGATATTTACGGTCAAATAAAATTTTGTTTGATAGTCAATAACTTTTCCATCACCTGATTTTTTATATATCGGCCACGTCCAGCTAATTCCTTGCATTTTCCCACCTTCTCTGCTTGAAACTGAATTTAAATTGGTTGATTAATAACAACAATATTACATGTTGTCTGAAATTTCGAGTCACGTGATTATACACTGTGTTTAGTGTAGTATTGTATTGATTGTATTATGAGATTAGAAGTATTCTTTTCGTGGGTTTGGTGTTTTTATATCTACATGTATGATGTAACTATGCTTTTTGTTAGCTCACCTGAGCACGAAGTGCTCAAGGTGAGGTATTGTGATCTATCAATGTCCGGCGTCCGTCTGTCCGTCTGTCCGTCACGGCGTCAACAATTTCTTTAAACGACATCTCCTCCTAAACTACTGGGTCAAAATCAACCAAACTTGGCAGAAATGTTCCTTGGGTGGTCCCTAATAAAAATTGCTAAAATAATTGAAATCCATGAAAAACTTTGGTTGCCGTGGCATCGGAAAATGGGAAATTTCACAAAAGCTCAACAATTTCTTTAAACAACATCTCCTCCTAAACTACGGGGTCAAAATCAACCAAACTTGGCAGAAATGTTCCTTGGGTGGTCCCTTATAAAGATTGCTAAAATGATTGAAATCCATGAAAAACTCTGGTTGCCATGGCATCGGAAAATGGGAAATTTCACAAAAGCTCAACAATTTCTTTAAACGACATCTCCTCCTAAACTACTGGGTCAAAATCAACCAAACTTGGCAGAAATGTTCCTTGGTTGGTCCCGTATGAAAATTGCTAGAATAATTGAAATCCATGAAAAACTTTGGTTGCCGTGGCATCGGAAAATGGGAAATTTCACAAAAGCTCAACAATTTCATTAAACAACATCTCCTCCTAAACTTCTGGGTCAAAATCAACCAAACCTGGCAGAAATGTTCCTTGGGTGGTCCCTTATAAAAATTGCTAAAATAATTGAAATCCATGAAAAACTCTGGTTGCCGTGGCATCGGAAAATGGGAAATTTCACAAAAGCTCAACAATTTCTTTAAACATCTCCTCCTAAACTACTGGGTCAAAATCAACCAAACTTGGCAGAAATGTTCCTTGGGTGGTCCCGTATGAAAATTGCTAAAATAATTGAAATCCATGAAAAACTCTGGTTGCCGTGGCATCGGAAAATGGGAAATTTCACAAAAGCTCAACAATTTCTTTAAATGACATCTCCTCCTAAACTACTGGGTCAAAATCAACCAAACTTGGCAGAAATGTTCCTTGGTTGGTCCCGTATGAAAATTGCTAAAATAATTGAAATCTATGAAAAACTCTGGTTGCCGTGGCATCAGAAAATGGGAAATTTCATAAAAGCTCAACAATTTCATTAAACAACATCTCCTCCTAAACTTCTGGGTCAAAATCAACCAAACTTGGCAGAAATGTTCCTTGGGTGGTCCCTTATAAAAATTGCTAAAATAATTGAAATCCATGAAAAACTCTGGTTGCCGTGGCATCGGAAAATGGGAAATTTCACAAAAGCTCAACAATTTCTTTAAACAACATCTCCTCCTAAACTACTGGGTCAAAATCAACCAAACTTGGCAGAAATGTTCCTTGAGTGGTCCCGTATGAAAATTGCTAAAATAATTGAAATCCATGAAAAACTCTGGTTGCCGTGGCATCGGAAAATGGGAAATTTCACAAAAGCTCAACAATTTCTTTAAATGACATCTCCTCCTAAACTACGGGGTCAAAATCAACCAAACTTGGCAAAAATGTTCCTTGGGTGGTCCCTTATAAAATTTGCTAAAAGAATTGGAATCCATGAAAAACTCTGGTTGCCGTGGCATCAGAAAATGGGAAATTTCACAAAACCTCAACAATTTCTTTAAACGACATCTCCTTCTTAACTTCTTGGTCAAAATCATTTAAACTTGGCAGAAATGTTCCTTCAGTAGTCCCTTATAAAAATTGCTAAAAGAATTGAAATCCATGAAAAACTCTGGTTGCCGTGGCATCAGAAAATGGGAAATTTCACAAAAGCTCAACAGTTTCTTTAAACGACATCTCCTCCTTAACTTCTGGGTCAAAATCAACCAAATTTGGCAAAGATGTTCCTCTGGTAGTCCCTTAAAAAAATTGCTAAAATAATTGAAATCCATGAAAAACTCTGGTTGCCATGGCATTGGAAAATGGGAAATTTCACAAAAATTCAACTATTTCTTTAAACGACATCTTCTCCTTAATCTCATGGGTTAAAATCAACCAAACTTGGTAGAAATGTTCCTTAGGTGGTCCCTTATAGAAATTGCTAAAATAATTGAAATCCACTAAAAACTCTGGTTGCCGTGGCATCGGAAAATGGTAAATTTAACAAAGCTCAACAACTTCTTTAAACGACATCTCCTCCTTAAATTCTGGGTTAAAATCAACCAAACATGGTAGAGATGTTCCTTGGGTGGTCCCTTATAAAAATTGCTAACAGAATTGAAATCCATGGAAAACTATGGTTGCCGTGGCATCGGAAAATGGGAGTTTTCACAAAAGCTCAACAACTTCTTTTAACGACATCTCCACTTTAACTTCTCGGTCAAAATCAACAAACTTGGCAGTAATGTTCATTGGGTGGTCCCTTATAAAAATTGCTAAAAGCATTGAAATCTGTGAAAAACTCTGGTTGCTGTGGCATCAGAAAATGGGAAATGTCATAAAAGCTGATCAATTTCTGTAAACAACATGTCCTCTGAAACTACATGGCCAAATTCTTCCCTGGGACAACAATGTGTAACATATGCAAAGTTATTTGGCATTATTAAAACATAACTCAGGTGAGTGATTTAGGGCCCTCAGGGTCCTCTTGTCTTTCAAAACATTCTACTGGCGTTGCAATTAAACATTCCTCAATGATAATTGTTGTATTTGTTCTTTGGTAATGGTACATTATGTTTTCATGCCCATAAAATTTGATTAACACTTTTCCAAACAGCAAAAATTTAGACTGTTCTTATTGTTGGCTGCTGAAGAAGACACAACAAATGTTGACAAAGACAGAATTTATTAAGAATACAGCACAGAAAACATTGAGACAAAAGAAGAAATTGCTGATTATCAGCAATTTCTTCTTTTGCCTCAATGTTTTCAAAAAAATGTTTACTAAGGACGTCAAAACCAGGTACTGTTTGGGAAAGGTTAAAACATTAATTCCTCTTCCAGGATTGGACACTAACTTTCTACAGGAAGGTGGCAGCCATAGCACAGATGATAGCACAACAGACCCTCACTCTTGAGGTCCCAGTTTCGATCCCTGGCCGTAGCAAATATTCTTTCTGACAAAATTGTGTCCTATCATTTGTTTGATAATTAGCTCACCTGAGCACGAAGTGCTCAAGGTGAGCTATTGTGGTCACTTTTTGTCCGTCGTCCGTCTGTCTGTCCGTCTGTCTGTCCGTCCGTTCACAATTTTGTGTTTACACTCTAGCATCTACAAATATAAGCCAATCTTGACCAAAGTTGGTCAAAACATGTATGGCCATAAGATCTCGGATGAGTTCGATTATGGGTCAGATCGAACTAGAAATGCAGGAGTTATCTGCCCTTGAATGCGAAAAATACTTAGTTTTGACATTGTTTACACTCTAGCATCTACAATTATTGATCAATCAAGACAAATCTTGGACATAACATTGCAGACCATAAGATCTCGGATGAGTTCGATTTTCAGTCTGATCTGACCAGAAAGATGAGAGTTAGTGCCCTTGAATTTGACAAAATTGCCATTTTCGGCTGTTTTTGACCTTGTTTACACTCTAGAATCTACAATTATTCATCAATCAAGACAAAACTTTGACACAATGTTTGGGACCATGAGATCTCGGATGAGTATTATTTTCAGTCTCATCTGATCAGAAAGTCGAGAGTTACTTACCCTTGAATTTGACAAAATTGTCATTTTTAGCTGTTTTCGACGATGTTTACACTCTAGAATCTACAATTATTGATCAATCAATCCAAAACTTGGACACAATATTGGGGATCATAAGATCTGGGATGAGTTTGATTTTCAGTCTTATCTGATTAGAAAATTTAGAGTTATGGGCCCTTGAATTTGACAAAATTGCTGTTTTTGACTGTTTTAGACCTTATTTACACTCTAGAATCTACAATTTTTGACCAATCAAGACAAATCTTGGACACAAGGTTGGAGGCCATAAGATCTCAGATTAGTTTAATTTTCAGTCTGATCTGACCAGAAAGATGAGAGTTATGTGCCCTTGAATTTGATAGAATTGCCGATTTCGGCTGTTTTTGACATTGTTTACACTCTATAATCTACTATTATTTATCAATTAAGACAAAACTTGAACACAATGTTTGAGACCATAAGATCTTGGATAAGGTTGATTTTCAGTCCGATCTGATCAAAAAGTGGAGAGTTATGTGCCCTTGAACTTGATCAAATTGCTGTTTTCGGCTGCTTTAGACCTTGTTTACACTCTAGAATCTACAATTATTGACCAATGAAGACAAATCTTGGACACAATGTTGGATATCATAAGATCTTGGATGAGTTTGATTTTCAGCCTGATCTGACTAGAAAGTGGAGAGTTGTGTGCCCTTGAATTTGACAAAATTGCTGTTTTCGGCTGTTTTGACCTTGTTTATACTCTAGAATCTACAATTATTTATCAAACAAGACAAATCTTGGACACAATGTTGGGCACGATGAAATCTTGGATGAGTTCAATTTTCACAATGTTATTGACCATAAGTTTGTTTTCAGTCTTAAAGTCATAAATATTTTTTGAATTGAAGAAAAGTGTTGCTTATATCATTTTGGTTCAGGTGAGCGATATAGGACCATCATGGTCCTCTTGTTGTCAATTTATGTGGTTGAGGAGCAGGAAGCTCGGTAAGGATGTTGTGGTAGTACTGAGCCGCGTTCTTTAGAGCGAGATTTTTTTAAGATTTCTTAAGGTGTTTTAGATAAAGCGTTTTCAAGACTGAGACTTTGACCGAGCTGTTCCGAATGCTCCTTATTTATACAAATGGCGTCATCATGACGTCATTTGTATAAAGTATGGAGCATTCGGAACACCGCAGTTTATAAATTATGGAGCGTTCGAAACCGAGGGGTTCCGCACGAAGTATAGGGTAATGGCACCTCCCATTGAGCATCTTAAAATCTTGCTCTAAAGAACGCTTTATCCTAAAATATCTTAAGAAATCTCAAGAAATCTCGCTCAAAAGAACGCGCCTCTTGTATGAGAAATGACAGTAATCCATGGTTGGGTGCTCTAGCCACCATGGTTCGATACCCGGCCGCGGCTAATACAATTTCTGACAAAATTGTCACCCACCAATTGGTTTGAAATCGTTAACCTAAGTGGGTGAGCAGCTGGAGGCTCGGTAAGGGTGTTGTGGTAGTACTGGTACTGGTATGAGAAATTACAGTGATCCATGGTTGGGTGCTCCAGCCACCATGATATGACCATAGCAGTTGAAAGAGACATTAAACCCCAGTCAATCATTAAAATCAAGGGTTAGATACTAACTTTCTCAATTATTTTAAGGATTCTGCTCGACTCAAATGGCCAGAACTTGGTGAGTTCAGCAAAAAATAACAAAAAACAGACCTGAGGCCCGTTTTACTAACAAACTTACAAACATTTTTAAAACAACAACAAACCTGATTGGCCGAATAATTACTGTTATTATTTCTCGTTCAATCAGATGTGTTGTTACAAGGTTTTTGCAAAAATATATGTTAGTAAAACGCGGCCCTGGTTTTGATGTTCCAAATAAAAAGGCTTGGAAAAATTTAGGCAAAAGAAAAAATGGGGGATAATCACAGCATTTTCTTCTTATGCCTCAATATTTTCTGTGCTTAATTATACACATAATTCATAAGCTTATCAACATTGTTTTGTAATTGTCGGTAGCTACTCTTTAACACTTTCCAGAAGGACAAAAATGCTGGATGGTTCAATTTGACAGCTGCTACAGATGACAAATCAGATATACATGTAATTTTGCCCCTCCCCCTCTTTTAAAGAAAATGAGGTAACCCTTTCCCAAATGACAAAAAATTTAGGGTGATCCAATTCAAAAACTGCCAAAATTGACAAAATAGATGTTAATAAAGATAGGATTTGTTTAAAATATGGCACAGAAAATATTGAGACAAAAGGAGAACCTGCTGATTATCAGCAGTTTCTTCTTTTGTTTCAATGTTTTCCCAAGCCTTTTATATAAGGGACGTCAAAACCAGGTCTTGTTTGGGAAAGGGGTATGTTGTAATTGTTTTGCAAGGGTCAGTCGGTCAGTCTGTACATCAAACCTTGTCAAGAGCATAATTCCGTAAGTACCGCTGGGGCGGAGGTGGTGCAGTGGTAATGCACTGGACTTGGAACACACGGGTCGCTGGTTCGATCCCTGCTTCTCCAGTCTTTCGGATGAGACTTTAAACTGTGGCCCTATCATATGACCTAAGCTGTCGAGCTGGATGTAAAACTTTATACAATCCAATCCGTAAGTACCTCCACAGCAGGGAAGGATGCAAGAGAAAATTGTAAAAAATCCTGTTAATTTTGACCTATTTAAAGTGACATTTCAGAATTATTCTTACATAAATTTTATTTTTATTCTATCTGAAAGAGCATCCTTTCTTATGAAAATTCTGAAAATTTCAAGCCAAAATATTGAACTGTTTACGAGAAATGTATATTTTTACGCTAGAATTAAACAAATTGTTGTGGACAACAGTTCAGATTTATATAATTTAAATCTGAATTATAATTTATAATTTGTCATTTCTGTCTCAACTTCAAAGGCGTATTTTTGGCTTATGAATAACTACTTCAAAAACTGATATCATTTCTACGCAATAGAATAAACAATCTTTGCATCAAGACATCCTTTTAAAAATTGAAATAAATGTGAAATGTCACTTTAATTATCAGCTGATAAAAATGTTATTGATGATAAAGTAAAATTTTACTTGGTCATCAATAACTTTTTATTAGCTAAAATTTCACTTGGTAAAAGATCTATTACAATCTGCAAGTGCCTGATGAATTCCACTTTATGCTTCAAACCATTTTTTAATTGGTCACTTATGGTATTTCACCCCTAATGAGATTGACGATTATTCGGGCAACGTCGAAAACATTTGGCGGTGGAACGTTCCACCGCCGAATGTTTTCGATATCGCTCCAAAAGGTTTGGATACGCAACGAATGTTGAACGACGTTGCACGAATAATTCCAACATCACGTAAATCTCATTAGGGGTAGTATACCTTAAAACAGAATCATTTCTACATTGTTGTTATCATGATTCCCTGCCATGCATAATGACATACGGCTGTATAAATATCCCAGCTCAATTACGATCTTTGTTAATAATATGGTCTCGACAAATAAACCAACAAAAGCAAAATTTTTATAATATATTTTTTTTCATTCAGAATGAAATTGAAGACAGTATTATATGTTTAGTCAATGTCTTATAAATACATCTTATATACAATTAAAACACACAAAATACTGGAAATGTCAATAACTTGACAAAAAGTACCTTACCAACAGATCATAGACTGTGATTCGAATATCTATATGTATCTATATCTATATGTGACCCGTCACGCTAAAAAGGGACCTTATCAGGTGTGTGAAAAATATCGACCCTAGTCTGTCTGCGCAGTCCGCGCAGCCAGACTAGAGCCGACACTTATCACTTTTATGTAATTTTCTAATCCCGGAAAGATTTCTCTATCTTACCATATGTTCATTTTTCGCATACGGGATCTGGTTGACCTGTGCCGAGTCTGACAAGTTTGTCAAAAATTTGGATTTTTGGAGTTCGGATAAGGTCCCTTTTAGTGTGATGGATCACATATAAATAAATTTCATAGCATAAAACATTGAAAGAAGATATGAAAATGCTGACAAGCAATATCCTCTAATTCTTCAATGTTTTAAGACACAATCATTCAAGGTTCAAAGCATCTGCTTGTCTGTTCACTATCAAATTGGTAAATCTCTTCTTTGTAAGGTTTACTCTAATAGTAAATACCAAAATGTTTGTAAAGCTATGCATGGTCAATATTACTTGACATTTGGCTTAGAAGTCATTGCATATGTTTTGCTTAAAAATTGAAAAATGAAGACTTTTTAGTAGCTTTTTTTTGTAAAATTCAAATGACATGAATTATGTAGAAAAATAATGAATATCAACCCTTTCCCAAACAGTAAACTTCCAAGATGATCCAATTTAAAAGCTGCTGCAGATGACAAAAGGGATGTTGATAAAGATAAAATTTGTATTTAAGATGGCACAGAAAATATTGAGACTAATGGAGAAACTGTTGGTCATCAGCAGTTTCTTCCTTTGTCTCAATGTTTTCCCAAGCCATTCTTAACCCTCTCCCAAACAAGACCTAATTTTGATGTCCCTGATAGAAAAGGCCAGGGAAAACATTGAGACAAAAGAAGAAACTGCTGATAACCAGCAGTTCCTCTTTTTGTCTCAATATTTTCTATGCTATATTGTTTACAAAACCCTTCCTTTTTAACATCAATTATGTTATCTGCAGCAGCTTTTTGATGGGACTGACCTAAAATTTGCTGTTTGGGAAAGGGTTAATAGAGATGTAAAACCCCAGTCTTGTTTGGGAAAGGGTTAAGGTAGTCCACCCATTATCGGACAGCAAACACTTTGTAAAACTTCAATATCCATGGCAATGGAAATTGACAAGGCTATCCTGAATTCTAAAATTTGGATGGCCTTGTAAATTTCCGTTGTTCGGGGAATGCCAAAGATAAAGGCGGAAATTTATCAAGTGTTTTGTATCTGATGGTGGATGAAATTTCACAATTATGATATGTATGTATATTATGGACGGCAGTAGAAAAACAACCAAATAAAAACTTTGAATGGAAAAAAATGTTATTGAAATAAAGATGGAAGAAATGAACATAAATCTTTTGTGGTACAACAGATCAGAGGCGCGTTCTATAGAGCGAGATTTTTTTAAGATTTCTTAAGATGTTTTAGGTAAAGCGTTTTTAAGAAATAGATTCTGACCGAGGTGTTCCAAGTGCTCCATACTTCATACAAATGATGTCATGATGACGTCATTTGTATGAAGTATTAAGCATTACCATGGTACTATGGAGCAGTCAGAACAACTTGGTCAATTCTCTATTATATAGTTTCTACAGAGTTAACCGAGGGGTTCCGCACGAAGTATTGGGTAGTGGCGCCTCCCATTGAGCGTCTTAAAAATCTTGCTCTAAGGAAAGCTTTATCCTAAAACATCTTAAGAAATCTGAAAATACCTCAAGAAATCTTGCCTAAGAACATGCCTTAGAAATCCAAATTGTTGTAAAGTTATGGAAAACAACAAAATTATTTCATATAAGATCATAGTATAACACATTTTTTGAGACAATCTTTCAAAAATTTGCTTGTAATGCAAAAAGAGCATTTAAAATGTGGACGGCATCTGGTAAAATCATTAAATGTCTAAACTAATTAACTTGGAAAGAAAGAAAATAATGAATGGATAAAGGAGATCTAAAACTTTCTGCTTCTAACAAAACAAATCTTATGTAAAGATCAATTGAAAGAACATATAATTTCAACAAGAGTGCCATCGTCACAATATACGCCGCCACTTATAAAACTTGAGACAAAAAAATGACATTGACAAGGATTTATAAATATTCACTGAAAAACCTTTAAAAAATTGTGTTCACAAAAAGGTTTTTATAAATATCCAGTGAAAAACCTGGAAGGAATTGCATTCACGAGGCTGAAATATCATTAAGCCCCAGAGACTAAGATTGAAGGGGGCATAATTCTGGCAAAAATCAATGAACCATGAAATCCTTCCTTCATGCACATCTACCAATTGAGGTGATAACATCCACCAAGTTTCATTAAGATCCAGCCAGAAACTTAGGAGGAGTTGTGTTGACAAGCCTGCAATTTCAATAAGCCCCAGAGACTAAGTTTTTAAGGGGCATAACTCAAGCAAAAATCAACGAACCATAAAATCCTTCCTTCATGCACATCTACCAATTGAAGTGATAACATTGACCAAGTTTCATTAAGATCTAGTCAGAAACTTAGGAGGAGTTGTGTTGACAAGCCTGCAATTTCAATAAGCCCCAGAGACTAAGTTTTTAAGGGGCGTAACTCAGGCAAAAATCGACGAACCATAAAATCCTTCCTTCATGCACATCTACCAATTGAGGTGATAACATCCACCAAGTTTCAAGAAGATCCAGCCAGAAACTTAGGAGGAGTTGCGTTGACAAGCCTGCAATTTCAATAAGCCCCAGAGACTAAGTTTTTAAGGGGCGTAACTCAGGCAAAAATCGACGAACCATAAAATCCTTCCTTCATGCACATCTACCAATTGAGGTGATAACATTGACCAAGTTTCAAGAAGATCCAGCCAGAAACTTAGGAGGAGTTGCGTTGACAAGGCTGCAATTTCAATAAGCCCCAGAGACTAAGTTTTTAAGGGGCATAACTCAGGCAAAAATCAACAAACCATAAAATCCTTCCTTCATGCACATCTACCAATTGAGGTGATAACATTGACCAAGTTTCAAGAAGATCCAGCCAGAAACTTAGGAGGAGTTGCGTTGACAAGAAAAGTGGACGTACGTACGGACGGACGGACGGATGGACGGATGGACGGACGGACGGATGGACGGACGGACGGACGGACGGACAGACGGAGAAGATGACGCCAATATACGTCCGCCTCCGGCGGCGTATAAAAAGATGGTCAAATTTGAAAACATCATAACTTCCGCTTGAATAAGCTGTAGATATGTTTTTTATTGTGACCAATGACATGCATTTACAATAACCTTGCATCGACCTCTAAACAAGCCAAATGTGCTGTTCTGATTTTAGTAGTACTTAGTGCAAAACTTTTTTTTAAGTGCACATAAAAATACATGCACATGAGATTGCTTTTGTACTAAGTCCTTGATTTCAAAATAGGCAATTGCAATGCTGACTCTAAACTATATTAACTTAGACGACATTGATAAAGATCAACCAGTACAAACTGTGTCATCTGATCTTACTTTATTCTATAGGTCTTGATAAATGACCTGGCAGAGTGTCTCTAGCTATTAGCTATAGATGCTCTGTCAGGTCATTTATCAGGACCTATACCCCCTTGCACTTTATATTTAGTAAATAATAAGTGTTTCAGATCATAACTAGCTAAGTTTATATACATGTGCTGTATGTACATGAAATAGGAATGGAAAATGTATTTTCAAATATATATGTTAGTGACATGAAACCATACAAAGTTATTTCATATTTTTGAAATTCACAATATGAGGCTGAATGTATAGAAATGGCATCATATGGCATAATTTAAGACAACCAAAGAATATGATTGATTGGAAGCAGTGCTCCTCTATGACATTCTACCTGTACTTAGGAAGCTTTTACAATTTTGATCAGATCGTAAACAAGCGCAAGCTGGTCTGGATTCATGTGTTTCTCACAAGCCATGAATACATTATTCAATGTAAGCCATCAAAAGAATCATTTTGAAATTTCATGAGCAATTTATTTTTTCTTTTTGATATTTTTTCAACTTCATATGATTTCAAGCCCCTTAGATATAGTTTATATCACATCAGATTTGTTAACACTACTGAGCACAAGACGGTGGTTTGCAATGACATCAGTGTTTCGAGAAAGATTGTCCGGATAACGAGAATGAGGCTCCGTCCAGAGACAAATCAGCTCCCATGTGAGTCACGGTGATACCAGCACTTAAATCTACAGTTCTACCCTCCTTTTCCTGCCATGAAATAGAATGTTTTTAATTAAATAATTACAAAAATGACCTATTAAAAATGGCAAGTTTTTCGTAAGAGTTTTTCATAATAAACCCCTTACCAAACAACATAATTTTAGACATCTGAATTCAAACATCTTTCAGACAACAACTCAAAGTGAATTTAGTTTTAGATTTTTTGTTCTTTCTGAGTATAAAACAATGTGGGAAATTAAGAAATTGCTTGTCACAAGCAATTTCTTCATTTTCCACAATGTCTTCCAAAGCCGTTATCTTATAAGGAGTCAAAAGGAGTTATTGTAAGGTAATGGTTTAAATGTGTATTTTGATGGTTAAACTGCTGTCACAAAAAAAAGTTCAAATGAAATATAAAATTTAAGCAAATGACCGACATTATGAAGTCTTGATTTTGAAAAAATTGCATTTAGTAGAAAATCACAGATGATAATCAATTCATTGTTACTCATACTTGTCCAAACTGTTTAAATGTTTCCTGCTTTATTTATCTTTAGTCATCATGATTTGATATCCTTTATCATATCATTTTCAGAATTCAGATTATTTGTAATCAACAATGATCTGATGCTCTGTTAGATTGCATGTGTTTCATTTAAACCAAACAACAAAATTTTGAGCTTTTCCAATTTGAAAGGTGTTGCAGGCGACAACTTTAAGTGAATAGCATTATACAATTTTGGTCTACCTGGGAAGAAAACATAGTGGGAAACGAAGGAATTGATTTCTTCATGTTCCGCAATGTTTTTCCAAAGTCTTTTGCTTCTGAGGAGTCAAAAAGACTCGGTGCATGTTCAATATTTGGGAATAGGTTAAGATCTAGAAAACGAAAATTCATACTTACAGCTTTAAAATCTAAGAACATTTCTTTGAAAGACATAAAATCACTAAATGTGAGCAGCATCTCAAATATCTCCCCATCTAACTCATCCTTTCTCTCCCTGCAATATAAAGATATAAAGTTGATAAGCAATTATATAAAATACACACTTCAACCCTTTCCCAAACAAGATCTGGTTTTGATGTCCCTTTTATAAAAGGCATGGGAAAGTATTGAGGCAAAAGAAGAAAATGCTGATAATCAGCATTTTCTTCTGTTGCCTTAATATTTTCTCAGCTATATCTCACAAAAATTATATCTAAATTAGCATTTCCTTTGTCATTGACAGAGGCTTTAGCCCCGGTTATTTGGATCAGTCCAAAATTTTGACTTTTAGGAAAGGGTTAAAGTCTTGTATAGCACAATTCTTTTTTAAAATTTTCATAAGTCTTTTACCAAACAATCTGAAAGCAAAATGTTGATAACTCCCAAAAACGACTCTGTCCTTGTTCAACTTTTCTCTATATTCTCCAAACTGAGAGCTTTCTTGTATTTCAAAGTCGATACAAAGTCAGATTTGGGTTAAACAAATACTCATTCCTGTAAAGCAATTTGAGTAAAATATATGCTGGCCAAATTTTTTTTATCTTGGTTAAGTTGTTTGTGTGGTTCATTTTTCAAAACCATAAAAATCAAGATTAGATTCAGTGTCCATAATTAATAATAAATAATAAAATATCACATTTATATACTTACATCAATTGTTGACTAAATTCTTTCATACAAAATCCTGGTAATCGCTTACTCAATTCATCATCTAGGTAGTGTTCTATCAAACTAACCTGCAAAATTAAAATAAATATTCAGTAAAACAGAACTTTACGAAGTCTGATAGCAGTTTTTTTTTTTTTCAGTGAGAAAGAAACAGATAAAAGGGGGTGATGACTTCAAATTAAAATATTTCATTAAATGTTTGACAAAATCCTATGTTGTTAGTACTCAATGGAATCATCATGATGAGACGATTCAAATGAGTACCAATGACATAGGATTTTGAATTAAAGTAACAAAGTTAGAATGTCTTAACTCCTGCCTGTCTGTAGCTTTGCCATGAATATTTGGCCATCATGTTTAGATATAACATAAGCTATAAATTCAAGAGCCTGATGAAACTTAAAAATATGATTTCTTTCATATTGTTTTAGAAAACCTTATTTATCCAATTTAAATCCTTTTGCAGATGCTATCATTACTCTCATCACCCACAACATTTTCTATGGAATGACTTGAAGAAGATTTTGTTCTAAAATTATTAAAGCTGTCTTCCGATCTATTTAATTTGGTCCTAGCTAATTATTCATCATTCAGGAAAGGGTTGAGACTTTTTCAGTATGAACACTTTAGCCACCATCTGTAAAGAGTTCCCCTATTTCATCTGAAATCAGCATTAATCAAGATCTGCATGTGCCATCACAGTCTGGTCTAGTTCTATGCTATTTTCCTATCTTCCAACCTCTTGCAACCAAACATTAAGACAACACTATGGATCGTATCAGATTACAGTCGACACTCGTTATGTCGACATCGGATAAGTCGAATTTCCGCTTAAGTCGACGTTCTAATCTGGTCCCGTCCTCATATAATGACATAATTTTTTCAAAACAAAATAATTTCGAACTGAATATAGCCACTAAAATATAGTAGGAAAAGGATAGAAATTGCTCGACATGAGCAATTTCTTTCCTTTTCCTACTATATTTCAACAATATTCGTACTTGATAAGTTTCAAAAACGGTCAAATATCAAATATCTCGAAGCCGAACAAAATCGGATGAGTCGAACTCCGGATATGTCGAGGTATTTTGACGACCCCTCCGACTTCGACACAACGAGTGTCGACTGTATACTTAAACACAAACTAATCTGGATCCATTGTCTTTTCTGTCACATGGGACCCCTTGCAAGATTTGAAAGTAAATTAAAACTGCTAGCACTTACATATTCTTTGTGAATGTCTGTGTAAATAAATTTGTTTTCTTCTGTGTCGTCAAACTCATTATAATACTTTTCTAAAAAATCTTGCTGCATTGTTTGGAATTCATCTTCTGTAAAGGAAAAAACATTCAATAGTGCATTTATGATTGAATCCTCTTACCAGAAACCCCCTTTCAGATAAATATTTACTTTTTATCATAAAACTGTTTATACTAAGAATACACCTTTTTCTAATTCAAAACGATGGAAAAATTAATGTTTAAGCAATACGACTACTGATTATCATTAAAAAAATCTCTTGATGATTAGACATTTTGTATGTCTTTAAAAAGCAGGAATTGATGTCTATATCTGCATGGAAACAGAATCTTGGTTTACAGCTATTACTAAGTATTTGGCTACTGCCAGTCTGGTTATTGAACCTTAGTCAGGACTGTTATCCTTAGCTTGAAATCAAGTGCTCTACCACTGCATAAAAGTTATCTGTGTCTTCTAATACACCAACAAAGGGAACAAAATATGAAACTTAAATAATCATACTTACCCATTATAATATCTTCTATATTGCCTATGACTAAATCAAACTTGGTATCTGATATGCTGGAACTGAAAAAGAATTATTGAAAAAATTATTTAGTTTTATACCAAAAATAATTGACAGCCTTTCCCAGAAAATCCTAAAGACCTTGATGTTTGCTGCCTGTACAAAGTAGATTTTGAGTACATTAACAGAAATAAATATATTTATTTTGTTGCCAATAGCAGCTTTCAGTTTGAAAAAGACACTGAAAGAGATTCTTCTATGAAAAATGTTATCATCATCATCATCATCATTATCATCATCATAATTATTACCAATAAAAGCCTACATGTCTAGGCTAGCTAACTTTAGAATATCTCTACTAACACAGAGCATTTTAGAAAACATTTCAAGTTTTTCCTATACATTATATAATATGCACAGTACTTTTATTTTGCAGTCTGACCTTACTCTACACAACATGGTATATCTGTTTATCTGAATTAAGCCTGACAATCTTTAACCCTTTCTCAAACAAGACCATGTTTTGACTTCCCTGATAGAAAAGGCTTGGAAAAATGTTGAAGCAAAAGAAGAAAATGCTGATAAACAGCATTTTCTCCTTTTGCCTCAATATTTTCTGAGCTATATTGCACACAAATCCTACCTTCATCAACATCTAATGTGTTGTCTGCATTCAGCAACATCATTAAAATTGGAAAAATCCAATTTCAGCTATTAGGGAAAGGTTTAAATGTGATGAATTCAGTCTGGACAGGACCTCCATAAAATACTCACCTAGATACTGCTAAATCTTCCTCGTCAAACTCAAAACCACCTCCTATATCCATCTGGATAGGGTCATCTGTAAAGCACAATTATTTCATTGCTTAATTAATTGTTCTATTGAGTGTTTGTTTGATGGTTGACTGATTGATTATTTGATTGATAGATTGATTGATTGATTAATCATGCATTGATTCGGTGAGTGTTAGATTGTTTCATTGAGAGTAAGTTTAATTCATTTCATGGTTGATTGATTGATCGATTATTTGTTTCATTGATGTTTAATTAACTGATTGATTGATTGATTGTTTGTTCACCCTACATTGTTGCCTTTTGTTGGTTCGTCAAAACTAATAAAGTTGGAATGCCAGGACTGGTCTTGACAAGACCAATCAAATGAGTACCAACAACATTGGTTTTGGAGGAACACATCTAGTATACCGGTCCCTATTTTCTAGGAAGTATTTTTGGGGGCTGCCGCCCCCACCCCCCCGCTTTATTTTATTTTGAAATTATTTATGTGGGCTGCTGCCCCCACACACCCGCTTATTTCTTCTTTATTGATGAAAAATTACTCTATTTTGTCACTTTACTGGCGACCATTTAGTTTGGGGACCGGCTAACTAGAAACTACCCGTTTTGGATTTGAAATATCAAATTTAGAAAGCCTTAGTAAACCCCCGTCCCCTCTTATCTGTTACTCAGCTGGAGAAAAAATGTGTTAGTTTCATGTGCCAAAAACAGGGGTTATTGTTCTAGTATTGGCTTGAATATTGTCTTGCTCATGAATAAAAAAAGTTTATAACAGACCTTTTTATGATGGTAATGTCATCATCCTCTCATAACAAGTTACTGATAAGTCAAATAGATCTTGAGTTTATGAATTTTGTCAAGATTTTTTAACTGTTTACACAGCGAAAACATGGTTGCTATTGATCAAAGAAAAACTCAAAACTTCATCCAAACTTATTTTTCATTTCCAAAATCATTGACAATTATGCTAAAATTTATTACAGAATCACTTACAACTCATACACATAGCACTCATGATTCCAATTTCAAATGTTTCCTCCTCACAAAATGAATGACTTTCAAAGTTTGTTGTCAAGTTTTTATATTGTTGACTGCCGTTGCTCGTGTTGGAACAAGTTCACGAGCCCGAGTTACCTCCCTTGCACTAATCGGATTAGATTTTCGCACCGACTTGTCCAAGATTTCGTTGATCAAAATTAACACCTTTTTTATAATCTATGTATCAGCATGAAATCGAGAGGGTGTAACAATCAAACATGTATTCTCAAATAAGTTTAGATAATCCGTTGACGCTTTGAAACGACTGGAATGCGATCCCCAAAAAATGTAAACAAAGATCAAAGGGACGTAACTACCAATGCCCAACTTAATTTGCATGTCGGGGACAATTAAACGGTAAAGTAAGACTTAGCTAATGACAATTATCCTTGGATATTGCTTTTATGATATTCTTCTACCGTGACATTTATCAAAAATGAGGATTCAACTTAAATTCGACGAGAAATTACCATGTTGTTCCATATCTTCCTCTCCATCATCAAAATTGGAAGCCATGTTTAAACACAGGAAGTGCAAGGAAAATGAAAATCGATAAATTATTTTCTTTTCCAAAAATACTGCTATATTTTCAAAGATAACTGAAAATGAGATACAATAAATGAAGTATAAATGAAAAATAAGAAAACTACGGGGTAATAAGAAATGACCATTTATGGAAACAATTTTGGTTTTATCATGTATTGAAAATCAAAAACGTATATCAGCGTCGGTGGTGTAAAGGTTAGCATTGTTGCCTTCCAAGCAGTAGATCCGGGTTCGATTCCCGGCCGACGCACACGCTTTTTGATTTTGTCCTTCATAACTTCTGTAAAATAATAAACACCCACCAACAATGTTTCATCGAAACTTGGTTTCTTCAATTTCGATCAATGTAGAATAGGCTATCAAATATTTTTAAGAACTAAGAGACAAAATTTAATGCTAGCCTACATCTTTTTAAACGACTTGTCATTAGAAACGTTTAGTGGCTTAAAATTGGCGAACATAGAGAAAGTATTGAGAGAAAAATGCTGGTTTCAACATCAGGGACGTAGCCAGAGGAAATTGAATTATAGCCTACTAAAGAACATTGGGCCAGAGGGACGCTAGGGCCTCTGATTTAACCCATTACTACACTGTGCTTAACGCCTTTTGAACTCCTCATAAGAAAATGCTCAGGAAAACATTGTGGAAAATGAAGAAATTGCTTGACAAACATTTCACGGTTTTCTAAGATTTAGACCTGTAGACATGTTCGTTCATTCTCAATCATGATGTCCAGCCGGGTTCGATCATCGGCCGCGGCAAACAACCTACCGGAAAGAATCGTCCCCCACCGATGGCAGGGTTCTCCCCAGAATAATTTGAAGCCATAGTGGCAAATAACAAGACTTTGTAAACCTTGAAATGCATTGTGTTCGTGCAAATAATTGTGAATAAAAACATATTGGGAAAAGAAGAAATTGCTCAATTTGAGCAATTTCTTCTTTTCCCATAATGTTTTTATGTATAACTATTACATTAGATTTTATAAGAATACATTATTCATCACTTTGTGACATGAAAAGTCTACAAATCCCCCTATTTGGTAACCTTTTTGAAGAAATTAAGCTGTAGAGGTAATTTTGAAGCTGTAGTGGCATTACACTGATTCCCATGAAGCTGTAGTGGGACCGATACAGCTTATTGGGCTGGGGAGAACCCTGGACGGTTTGATAACCGTTAACCTGTGTGGGCGAGCAGCTGCAGGTTCGGTAAGAACGATGTGGTAGTAAAGGAATCCGAGGTTAGGTGCTCTTGCCATCGCGATATGACAGTGACATTTGAAAGAAGCGTTAAACGCCATTCAATCAATTATCAAATCACAAACGTCAGAATGGAATACGAATTGCATTGGTGTAAAGGGTTAAGTTTCTCTGTTTTTGGACAAGCATTTCACAGTTTTTTTTTAAGATTTATACCTACATGCTGGTTCCTTTTCCAATAGTCCAGACCTACAGACCAAAATTAATATTCCAGTTAACCCTTTCTCAAACGACAATATTCAGGAATGGTCTTAAGTTTCTGCAGTCGACAAAATAGAAGCTTAAAAAGATTGGATTTGCATATAATGTAACAGAGAAAAGATTGACACAAATATAAAATGAACTTTGCATCAATATTTATCAAACCATCTCTATTAGAGACGTCAAAACCAGGTCTTGTTTGGTAAAGGGTTAAATTATCATTTCCCAAGCAACGCCTATTGTTGACATTAAAAAAAGAAAGGGTTTGTGGAAAAGGTTGAAACAAATGTAGAAAATACCGGTTTTGCCAAAATTATCTTTTTAATATGTCCCAATGTGTGTGTGTGTGTTTTTTTTTTTTTTTGTTTTTTTTTTTTTTTTTTTTAAATTCTGTTTTTCTCCTGGTATTTTTATTTTCCGTTGTAAAATATACAAAATCAAATTTATCTACTTCACTTTCGTCGATTTTCAACGAAAACACTCATAACTGCAGCCTGCTTTAAGATGCATTTACGAGGTTTTTGTTCAAAAGCAGCGATTTTCTAGTCTTAGACTGCTTTCACTTTGAATCGGTCTTTGGAAAAAGTTACCCTCTGATAGAAATCCTGGATCCGCTGCAGTATTTTTGACGATGGATTGGGAAATACAACAAAACAATAAAACTTCAGAATTCAATTAGTAATTTATTATCACATCAATACAGAGTGTCCCAAAAAAAACGGAACCCATTTTTGAAAGTATATTTCTCATATATCAAGCAATATCTCTCCACCAAATTTACATATGCAATGGCAACGACAGTTTTCTATTAGCAGTGAAAATTTGGTTGAAAAATAATGATTAGTTCTGAAAAAATTGGCATTCAAATGAATATACCCGTAAAGTCATTTTAACACGATATCGATATTTTCGTTTCGCAGCGCGTGCCTACACTCATTTAATAATTTGATGCTTCACAATTGGTTAATATATTCAATATAAAACAAAAATGATTTTGAAACATTGTATTCACAATAGTGCATTTTCATTTAATATTTTTGCTAATAAATAAACTGTTAAAGAAGAGCTGCGATGTAACTAAAATGAATACAAACAAAATATCCAGGTGCATCACAGACTCACGAATAATATTCATAGGCTCTTATTTTATTTCTGACCAATATGCCGGTCACCGCTCAATTGAAAAGTATTACGGGTTTCATTGACCTGACACTGGCCTTTATGCAAAACATGTTCATATATGACAAATAACACAAAATTCACCAAAAAGAATTAAATCATAGTCCACTGGAATGTATACTATGCAAGAAAATTAAGACTGGGCTAATTTTAGGAAACATATCAAGCTTGTAATTTATGAAAATAAAAGTTAAAACTTCGCCATGTGAAATGAATCAAATTATAATTTGAAATTAATTCAAACAACCACCCTATGGAATCAATTTGAAGGTACAACACGTCTGCATATTAAATTTTGAGAAAATCGGTACATACATGTACAAAGTTACAGAATTCAACAGCTGACCATCAGCGCGCTTTCACGAACAAACAAGACGCAAAAATCAATATCATGTCAGATCGGTTTTTTAGTGCCATTATTAATTTGCTTATAACTTTTGAACCGATGCATATTTTTGAGTGAAATTTGGAACACACATGCAAAAATAATGTATCTTCAGTACTGCAGATTCAAAAATTAGGTTCCTTGCTTACGTTTTAAAATATTTGACTTTGAATTAGGGTTCCGTTTTTTTGGGACACTCTGTAGAACACACTCTTATAGTATTTCAATATAATAAACAAGTTCAACATTATTAGTTTAACAATACCATTTGGCATTTGCTAACATTAAGTAGGCCTACATCACCATTCGGCAAATGAAACTTCGAAAGCTCGACCCTAAGTGACGATTACCAGTATTTTCTCCATTTTCCATAATTATTCAAATGTAGATTGTATTTTGATATTAGAGCAGTTATTATCTGATTTCTAAAACCATCTACACCACTATTTGAACACTTCTCCAAAAATGACGCTGTTTTGATGCCAATGATAGGAAGGGTCTGGGACAACATTGAGACAAAAGAAGACAATGCTGGCGACCATAATCTTCTCCTTTAACCTCTATATTTTCTATGCTATATCATACACAAATCCACCCTTTTACCAACGTCCATCCTGTCGTCATCAGCAGCTTTTAACCCATTACCAAAAACGGCAAATTTTTAGACTAGTCCAAATTCAAATATGATGCAGACGACAAAAAGTGAATGAAATTTTGAATGTTTTGGTCTTTTTATATAGAAAACATTGTGGTAAATGAAGAAATTGCTTGTGACAAGCAATTTCTTCATTTTCCAAGATGTTTTCCAAAGCCGTTATCTTGTGGGGAATCAAAAGGAGTCACTGTGTGGTAATGGGTTGAATTGTACTACCCTAAAATTTTGTCAATTGGAAAAGGGTTAACAATGAAATTGAGCTTTTATTAAAAATAACTACAATCACTGTCCGACCATCCGAACGTCGAAATCTTGAACGTGTTGAAGTTGTTAAGTGATCACCATCATTTTCTCCTTTCATCCCAGTATTTCTACCGTATGTCGGATGTGAATCAATGATAAATGAACACAGACGGTTCTTTTGAATGCAAATTCTGTCATATTTTGGAAACAGTTAAGACCCGTGTTATGATTTTGTAGTTAAGGGGAATGTTTGCAATGTAGGTAATCATTTATTAACAAAAACTAAAATTTCAATTAAAAACACCGCCCAACTAACAAAATGTAGACAGCCCGGCATCAGCGTGCAGACGACCAGATTTCGTCGCTTTTCTTCGAAAACCTTATAGCTACAGCTTGTTTTCAGCTTCAGTTACCAGATTTTTTAAAGAAAAGCGTCGATTTTGGCATATTTCTCTCCTCGTTATTGCTAAAAAGTATGTTTTATAAAAAATGTAATCTTTATTTACATCCATTCTCTATAAACATTCTGTGAACAATCAAACGATTACGAATTCTTGCTGGAACTTGATGCCAACGCCTTTTTAAACAATTAGCCTACCACAGGTTTGGTGAAAATGATAGAAAATGTCATTATTTTTTTTTTAATCAAGTATATACTTTATAAAATTATCAATTATTTTTCATGTGTATTTGGAAACGGAAACTTTTGGCTAACAAAATTGATAAAACATTTATTCAGACTAAAATTTTGGCAAATAAAACCATTGACAATGTATTTGTAATAAAATGAAATACGTGTAATGATAACGAAACTTAATAAAATGTTTATAATGTAAACAATCTTTGGCATATAAATAATAAAATGTGTGATATCAAAATGAACCATTTATGTCTAATGAAAGTGCTATAAAACCAGATGAACAGTAACTTAACACTTTCATAAGTGACAAGATTTTAGGGTGGTCAAATGGTCAAATTTGAAAGCTGCTGCAGACAATACTATGGATGTAAATAATGATAGAATTTATGACCAATTTGGCTTATAAAACACTGAGGCATAACGAGAAAATGCTGGTTTTCATCATTTCGTTCTTTTGTCCCAATGTTTTACAGATTTCTTTCTTCTAGGTAAGTCAAATCAGTCTTTGATTGAGAAAGGCTTAAAATCGTACACCCATTACTAGTATAAGATACCAAACATTTCATGCAATCCACCGTTATCCGTGACGACGTAAACTAACGTGGTTATCCGGATTTCAAAAACTTCGGACGAAGCCGGATAACTTCGCTAATTACCGTTGTCACTGCGAATCTGGACGAAGTGTTTGGTATCTAATAATAGACAAAATACTCAACATACTTCATCAGTAATTCGACACAAAGACCTCATGCATGTTCGCGATAATGAAAAATGATGACGTTATCTGGATATACAAAATCCGGATAACCTCTTCAGATTCCGTTGCCACGGGTGACGGTGAAGTTGCACAATATGCATGGTATCTAATTATAGACGGAATAGCTTAGATTCAGTTTTATTGGAGCCCATGTTGCTTTCTAACAATTGTTTGGCGTAATTAATTAAGCCAAAATATTTTAGACCTAATAGATGTAATATAAACATGAATCTTGACAAGACTATATGAAAACGCCGACTGACCAAGACCCATGTAGACCTCAAATGTAGAAGAAAAACAAACAAACAAAAACACCCCCAGCTTTTCGGCATCTTCACAAGAAGGATTCTAGCTCCAAAAAGGAGCCAAAATCCTTTGTTGGTGAAGATGCTGTTCGACGTAACATGTCAAACGTAAATGGCATCACTTTGAAAGAGCACAAAGAGTCCCTTTTGCATGGCAGGTAGCTTATCACTCCTTTCAACGAAAACCACGTAACTGCAGCTTAAACAAGATGCAGTTACGAGGTTTTATGTTGAAAAACAGCGATATTTAGAATTTCATCATAGTTGAAGTGGTTTGTAAACAATAGTTTATTGCAAAAGTAATAATGTGATAACGTTTTATTACGGTGGAGACTGTGTACCATGTTATGGGTAACCTTTACGGCCAAATTAGCCCCGCTTAAGGTTAGAAATTGTGCAATTTCTTTCCTGTTTCTGCGTCAATTTTCAAGCGGGTTGTTGCATGTACCCTGCCTTATTCAATTCCATTCTCAAATATATGGCTTAAGGTATCCAACCCCTCAAAAGCACCAAAGACCCACCTGCGAAATTTGAAAAGTACCAGCAATTCCTAAACTGTGTTACATTTCCATTCCAAATATAAACACAAGCATTTTGAACGGTTTAGAATTTTAAACGAATGTATACTTTTGGAAAATATTTGACAAAAATGTTCAAAATTACCTCCCTTACACATGAATAAAGAGAAGAATAATATTTGTAAATTATTTTCTTCTTGAAGCATAATCTTGAAATCTGGCACGGTGAATCAACTTATTTGAAGCGTATTCACAAGTATTTGTAATTTGATGCATTTCGTGGGGCTAGAAAGAGGTGATTTTTTAAGGGTCTGTAAACCTTAATATTTGTAAAACCATTTTACTTTTCCCAAGAATGATCCCTACCGACGAGAAAAACGATAAGAAATTCAGATCGTTTTTTTCTGGTCGATTGGGATCAATATTTGGGAAAAGTATAAGGAGATTTCAAATAGGTCACACAATCTGAAAAATAAGAGATCAGTAAGGCGGGGTACATGCTAGAGACCACATGAAATTAGAAAAGCCATTGCACAATTTCTTACCTGAAGCGGGCGTCAACGTGACCCATCCAATGATGCTCAACCGCAACCGTGTTTATCATACACGTATCTCTTTATAGCTCACGATAAATGACTTGGCAGAGCATCCCAGCCTATTGGCTGGGGCTGCTCTGCCAGGTCAATTATCGTGAGCTATATCTTGTTTTTTTTAAAGCACAGACAGTCCCAGTGTTGGACCGTCGCCGCTATTCTCAGACAATCGTTGAATCTGCATAAAGCATGATAAAAGAACCTTAGAAACTACATGTACATTATAAATAAAGCGTAAGTATGAATATTTTCCCCAAATGATAATAAATCTTGCGATTTATCAATGCACTATATACCGGTCACGATATTATGGTACATGTTTACAAAATTTACCTATGCAAACAACACAATTTACTCCAAACTACTGTGATTTTGCATGTGATGGTTCGAATCTTACAGGTCTTAGACACATGCAGGATTCCAACTATGGCATGCAAAATTATATTGAAATTATGAACACTTTTTGCAATGTTTACATAAATAATGTAAAATTTATAGGCATAAAAATGTGCTATGATTTCGTGACTTGATCATAATTCGTAGTTGATCCACAATTTTCGTTATAATGGAATGATACAATCATTGTAAAACATCAGCAACTACATTTCGAAACTTTGTATGAAATATGTAGGAATGATTATGAAATACCTAAGAATACACAATTACATGTATGTACCTAACTAAAACCTTCGTTACACTTTACAAGGCTTCGGAACTTTTTTCGTTTGTAAAGTAATAACTCCATTTTTATCATATTTAGTTTGTTTTTCTACACATTCTACAACGCCCGCGTTGTATTTAATGGATTTATACATTTTTCTCAATAAATTATCATTATAATTACTATTCTTATGACCATGACCTTCAAAATTTCCAGCAGCAGTCGTCTGGTGCATGGCCAGCGATGATTCGGTAATGTCTATCACAAGGTGCTTTGATTTTCGGGCGTTGTAAACCAGCCAATTGTCATATGCGCGACGCCCTATCACAACTTCCGGCATATCCTTCCACGGATAACTCCGTGGTGTAATAAAGTAGTCCTCCGCGTAACCGGTGAATAATGAACCCCGTTCTTTTGATATCCGGGTTATATTAGCCCATGAAGACCCTTCCTCTTCTGTTACATTTTCAACGTTTGTCCGTTTGCCAACAATCATCGTTGGTTTAGCTAAATCGATTTCTTTCTCCAAAGATATCAACGTCTCAATTAGCTGATTCGTATATAAAATATCACCGTTTGAATAGCCGTAGAACGACGTATTGAAAGCTGCCATGACGTCAGAATACATGAATTTTAAGACTGGAATCCCCTCAGCGGCGGCTACTCTAATTGGAAACACCTCCCAGCCTTGCCTTTCACATTCACTGGCAACACCAGACTCATTCGTAAATATCACAGGTATGACGTAAGGACGTAACGATAACCAATTAAACGACGTCAAATTATGAACAAGATTTTTTTCCGCCTTATCACTCCATGACGTAAACAACGTCAATAACGGAAACTTTTGACCTTGATCTATTTTTATCCTGTAAGCCTTCATTAAATCCGATGCTGTGATTTGTTGTGTAGTGCCACTCCCCTTAGTTACCGTTGTTAGGTTGGCTTCTGACGACGGTTTTGACGTCACGCCGTCGGACGTTATCTGTATATGGAGCTTCTTGTCGGACTGTTTCATCAATTTTAGGTAGTAAGATATGGACGCAAATCTGTCTTTCCAAATGGCCTGTAAATGCAAAAATGGTGATAATTATGGTGTACCGTTATTGCCAAAAGTATCTAATATTATAAGGTACTTTCGACCCTAACTGTATACCATAGGTACAGCCATTCTCCAGAAATTGAAGCCATTTTGATATGAGAAAAAATGATTTTTCGACCATTTGCAATTCATATGGTTTTGCATTATTTCTAAAGAAGAATATTTCAGGCGTAATTTCTGAAATTTTAACCCACACCATTTTTACCAAACGATGTTTATGATCCATCAAAGTAAGTATAAAAAAAGGCATGTTATGGAGCATAGATTGTGTACTGACGGTTAGTTTTTAAAGCGTTCGAGCACAATCAAATATCGAAAATGAAACTGATAGGGTCCATTTTGATGGTGAAGCATAACTGGGGGTATAAAAATGTACTTTTCTGTGACATTGACCTTTAATAATGTGTTTCATTAAAACGGAAAACCTTTATATTCTACAGTTCTTTTGATTGTTTATATGGGGGCTTGTGAAGTTTTTTGTTACTCAATAATGGTTTGAAATAGTACATTAAATGTTGTAAGTAATTATTGTCGTATCAAAGAGCTTGAGAAAAAACACAAGTATGTCCGTTGGAGCATTCCGTATAAAACGTAAACACACATTCTCAAAGACCACCCCTTCGTTACGGAGCATATGCATTGTTTCTTGATTTGGAACAGAGTTCTGATATCTCCAAATTATTCGCTTAATGATATTTCAATTGTTATAAATATTTTATGTAATGCAAATGAAAAGTTTCAAAACATTTTAGGAAAAATGACATAAAGAATTCTATGAAATTATCCCAAAACTCTGTAAATTCATAGATTTGAAATATCAAATTAAAAACACCAGAATCGAGTGAAGATCCGTTCCTAAAGCACCAGTAAGGATACCTGCATACGTATGTTAAATTCACCACGCATCTCTATCGAAATTAAAACATTAATAAAGCTTTCTTGTAAAATAAATTAGTTACGGAGCATATGTTATGGGAAATGGTTATTGTTTTGTGGAATATATGGCATAGTTTTACAAATCGCCAACCAAATTACGAATGATTGTTACTTCAGGATTTCAAATATTTGTAAATCGCTTGGTTGTATGATTTTTGTGGCTATATTGCTGTTCATCAATTCTCTAGTTTTTTTTTTTTCTATTGCAGTCATTTAACTGGCATATATTTTTATGAATCTTGAAATCGTCTTCAGGATTTTTCCATTTTCCGCCCTATTTTAAATTTTGCAAATTTCATGCACTTTGTAACATCGACCTTTGTCGTTTGCACACCCCATAACCTTGAACCTGTCTGAAATTTCGTTGTTGGGAGATAGTTAATAAAAACGTCAGGGTTCGCGTTGAATCGTTACAGACATTCTCTCCCCACAGTTTGTATTGCAAAGTCAATATTGATGACATGTGCAATTTAAGGATGACGTGAACGAAAAAAAAAATGTCATAAAAGTTTGTTATGCTTTCATTTTCTTAAGATCTCCTAGACAGTTTGCTTGTTAGATTTGAAAGGATACGTCTTCAAAAAAAAGAGTATGCAGATAATCATAACTGTGTGCCTTTGTGTTGTTACATTTTAGTTACTGTTACGTTGCATTTATGATTATTTAAAACTGTGCTGTTGTCTGCTTTTACGAAGCTCCCCCTGTCTAATCGCAATAAGCTTTCGGGTTTCTGCTGGGTGAAGGACGTTGCATCCTTTTAAATATCTGTTTCTTGTTAGCCATATCAATGAGTACCTTTCTCGTGCAGCAATACTGTAAATGAGAAATTGTTACCTGGTCAAAATGGTGTTAAATTGCACAGACTTGTTACTTTTACCATTTGTTTTAATTGAGACTAAACTTCTCTCCAGTGTATCATGACCTATGAATTGTTAAACACTGTACCCATTTTATAACACAAGCTATATATTAATTGTCAAATGCAAAGGAGAGAAACTTAATACAGTTTTAATGGTCTTTCAAATGGTTTCAGTAAACATTTTTTTGTGTCTTGGTTCTTGATTTTTATAGTTCATTCCAGAGATAGCAATAGACATACCTTTTCCATTGATGCTCTACAATATATCATGCTCAGCATATTACCCATGTCATATGTTGAAAAAGAAATGTCCACATTCATGGTGTGGAATCATGTGACACAACAATTTAAAAATGTTGTAGTTTTGTACTCAGTATATATTTATCGTTTCATTTTATGAACATTTTTTTTATAGTTTTCCCTAAATATTTTCCATTTTCGGATAAAAAGTCTGTTGGTATATACGCCTCTTTTCCCCAATTAGCTCACTGTAAATTAATTTTATTAATCATTCCACTACAACTCTTTTTTCTACGTTTATCTGCATTGCTAAGGGCAAATAAACATTTTATTTTTGTTTTGGTATCACATTGACAACTATTTGAAAGATTAACATCAATAGTTGTGTCTATTCTGATAGTTTAATGTGCAATACTTATGTAGAATACGAAAAACGTTTTGAATTTGGTAGCCTTGGATAGCCATAAAAGAAACATTAAAAAGCATATGTTCCATAACGCTAAGTTCCGTAACAGAGAAATCTATTAAATACTGATTTCTTTGTTCAAAATAATTATGACAGTCAATCGACTTCAATGGTTTTAGCTTGGGTAGTGTGTCTGGACAGCGTACAGAAAACTCATTTTAAGATTACAGTTCATAGTTTTTTGAGTTACGAAGTCATTATGTTGAAATCAACCGATAAAGTCATATGTTTCACGGTATCCCCAGTCGGAAATCCTCATAATACGTACGTACAAATTGATCCCATTGTCATATACAGAGACATTCCATGTTAAAACTAAATGTTCCTTATAGATTTGTGTAATGCTGTTGACGCAAATTCATATTATAAATACGTTATGGAAACTTACAGTTATGGAAGCATAGTGACCAACGAACAAAAACAGTGACCACATTCTGAATCTAACTGATATTCATAATGTTATAGTTTTGAAAATATGCCCTTTTCTTGCTTCATCGCCTACTATATTTATTTTCACCAAGAGCATTCTGGTTCTGTAGATATGAGCGTTATGGAAGCATAGCGTTTGAAATGCGACATTTCAATTTTCGTTTTTATTTGTCTGTATAGTATAAATCAACAACATATTTGTTAAAAAATATGTTTTCCCGATAAGTTTAATACCTTGCGCATTTAATAAGGTGTTAATGGCGTGTTCTCAATACTTTTCTTTAGCAATTTAGGACCAAATAAAAGTCGTTACGGGAAAATAGGCTCTTGTGGCGACACATGCACTTGGATGTTAAAAGTAGTGAAAATATGAAAAATATACATATTTACCTTTAAAACTTCAGGTCCCTATATATTCCGCACACATTGATAACATTTTCTCAGTATGTAAGCTTTGTTTGAAGAAAACAGTGAGAAAGGTATAAAGACAACTGGCTTGGCGACATGGGAATTTCGAGACCCCTATGTTATTAAATGACACATAGTTTTCTTATTTATGAGGTTTTCGCATCCGAATGTGCATATATTATTTCGAAAATGGTTATGCAATAAGAATTAAATGATCTCAATCAACTGCAAAAACGATAAATTTTATCTTTTAGTGCATATAAGCTGGCGACAGCTTTTTCTCAAAATGGCTTCAATTTCTGGAGAATGGCTGAGGTAATAGTAATGATGATACTGGTAGTTCTAAGCTTACACACAGGAAAGATGCTACCCCGAATATCTTCATAAGATTTTCATATTAGGAATACTTCGCTGTTTTTCAACGAAAATCTCGTAACTGCAGCTTGCTTTAAGCTGCAGTTACAAGAATTTTGTTTTCCAAAAGCGACGAACTTGTGTATGTCTTCGAATACATTGGTATTTTGATTTTTACAAAACAGAAGCAGTAATCTCTATCCGTATGATTTCTTCACATGTGACACCCATAGAGATATGACCATATATCCACACCTATACTATGTCACCATGTGTCAAAAGTTAAGGAGATTCGACCACTGGAAAGCAATATTTTAGACTTAAGGCTTGGTCCATACACGATTCCACGTCCGCATTACTGCCGTTGCACGTCTAAAACAGGGTACATTTTTTGACGTAATGTGGACTTGGAAAAGTATTTGCACTCTAATTCATGTATTGTTTTCAGAAATTATTATTATTACTATGAATTTTATCAATTGCTAAGTTACTACGGTAGATCTACTCATATTGTAGGGCCTACTTGTCTTGAGTTTGTTTGTTTTTGTTATTTTTGTAGATTTTAGTCAGATTTGGAAGTAGAAATACCCAAGTATTAATCTACGTATAGCGTGTTGCATTGATATTTTCCGAAAAAAGCTGGGACTTGATTAAATAATTTATCACATTTCATCACGCTAAGCCGAATATTAACGAGGATCGCCGTTCACTAACGATTTTATCCGAATATTTACGATGATTATCTGTATGAGAACGAGTTCTTAATAAGATATCAAATTTTTATTAGAAAATCAGAATTACATTTGCTGTTTTATGCTACTTAATACTAACAAACACGTCACATTCTAAAACTCGGTGAACAGCGAACACAATTTTTTCATGAATAAGTTAACAAGAGGACCATGATGGTCCTATATCGCTCACCTGAACCAAAATGATATGAGCAACACTTTTGTTCAATTCAATTAATATTTATAACTTTAAGACTGAGAACGAACTTATGGTCAATAGCGTTGTGAAAATCCAACTTATACGAGATCTTATGGTGCCCAGCTGTGTCCAAGTTTTGTCTTGATTGATAAATAATTGTAGATTCTAGAGTATAAACAATGTCGAAAGCAGCCGAAAAAGCAGTTTTTTCCAAATTCAAGGGCACATAACTCTCGACTTCCTGATCAGATCAGACTGAAAATCGAACTCATCTGAGATCTTAATGGTCCCAAACATTGTGTCTAAGTTTTGTCTTTATTAATTAATAATTGTAGATTCTAGAGTGCAAACAAGGTCGAAAACAGTCAAAAACGGCAACTTTGTCAAGTTCAAGGGCACGTAACTCTCGACTTTCTGATTAGATCAGACTGAAAATCAAACTCATCCAAGATCTTATGATCCAAAACATTGTGTCCAAATTTTGTCTTGATTGATTGATAATTGTAGATTCTAGAGTGTTAACAAGGTCGAAAACAGTCAAAAACGGCAATTTTGTCAAGTTCAAGGGCACATAACTCTCGACTTTCTGATCAGATCAGACTGAAAATCAAACCCATCCCAGATCTTATGGTCCCCAACATTGTGTCCAAATGTTGTCTTGATTGATTCATAATTGTAGATTCTAGAGTGTAAACAAGGTCGAAAACTGCCAAAAATGGCAATTTTGTCAAATTCAAGAGCACATAACTCTCGTCTTTCTGGTAAGATCAGACTGAAAATCAAACTAAATCAAAATATTATGGTCTCCAACATTGTGTCCAAAATTTGTCTTGATTAGTCAATAATTGTAGATTCTAGAGTGTAAACAAGGTCGAAAACAGTCAAAAACGGCAACTTTGTCAAGTTCAAGGGCACATAACTCTCGACTTTCTGATTAGATCAGACTGAAAATCAAACTCATCCAGGATCTTATGATCCAAAACATTGTGTCAAAATTTTGTCTTGATTGATTGATAATTGTAGATTCTAGAGTGTTAACAAGGTCGAAAACAGTCAAAAACGGCAATTTTGTCAAGTTCAAGGGCACATAACTCTCGACTTTCTGATCAGATCAGACTGAAAATCAAACTCATCCCAGATCTTATAGTCCCCAACATTGTGTCCAAATGTTGTCTTGATTGATTCATAATTGTAGATTCTAGAGTGTAAACAAGGTCGAAAACTGCCAAAAATGGCAATTTTGTCAAATTCAAGAGCACATAACTCTCGTCTTTCTGGTCAGATCAGACTGAAAATTGAACCCATCCGAGATCTTATGGTCTCCAACATTATGTCCAAGTTTTGTCTTGATTGATCAATAATTGTAGATGCTAGAGTGTTAACAAAGTCAAAAATAGCTATTTTTTACGTTCAAGGGCAAATAACTCCAGACTTCCAAGTCCGATCAGGCCCATAATCGAACTCATCCGAGAACTTATGACCATACTTGCTTTGACCAAGTTTGATTAAGATTGGCCAACTTTTGTGGATGCTAGAGTGTTAACACCAAATTGTTGACAGACGGACAGACGGACAGACGGACGGACGGACGGACGGACGGACGGACGGACGGACGACGGACATTGAGTGACCACAATAGCTCACCTTGAGCACTTCGTGCTCAGGTGAGCTAAAAACACCCCAAAGAGATTCCTGCGACGTCAGAATTTTTCGTGCGACGTCGTTAACATCCGTTACGTATCCGAACCTATTTGTGATATGTCGTAAACATTCGGCGGTGGAATGTTTATGACGCCACCCCTTTAATTACGACGTCGCACGAATCTCATTAGGGATGACTGCCTTAATAAAATTTATCAATTCATTAACGTGCATGCACACCCTTCTCTACGACATGATGTCAACAAAAACCTCGTAACTGCAGCTTAAAACAAGCTGCAGTTACCAGGTTTTTGTTAAAAAGCAGAGATGTAAGTAAAGATATATAATATAAATAAGATATTTACTGGTTTTATCTCTATATTATGTTTTATTATATTTGAACGTATATGTATCCTGATATTGAATATTTTTCTCTATATTAATGACCTGGCAGAGCATCCCTGTCGATTAGCTAGATATGCTCTGACAGGTCATTTATCGTGAAGTATACTAACCTGCACATCCCCCTCGACGACATGATAAACTGCGGACGACCTCATCCCGTCAAAAGCGTTAGTATACAAGTACAGATAGACGGACAGACACAATGCGAGTAGTATTAACAATCTCCATACCGTGACGCGGTCATTGAAACTAGGCATTATCTGAAACGAAATGATAAATAAATCGTCTAAATACATGAATAAATGAAAAAAAATAAATAAATAGGTAACACGGTCAATTAAAATAGGCATTATCTGAAACGAAATAAATGTCATGATTTTTGTTTAATTTGTCAAAAAGCCTAAATGTAACTCTTTCGCAAACGACAAACATATTGCTTGGCCCGAATTGAAAGTTATTTTTTCCTTCTCATTTTTTCTTACTTTTAACAGACAAATCATTCATTTTACGCTTGATATAGAAAATGTTGTGCGCAGATTTATACAGAAAGTATTCTTTTGGAAAACAATTTAGTGTATTTACAGAAATGCTTAGAACCAAATAAAAACCAACGTTTACTTTCCTTTTTTTCTTTTAAATTCTAAACCACAACTTAACATCTATTCATTCTTAGAAACAAGTTAAAGTGTTTAACTTTCCCAAAGCATAAAGACTAGAAAATTCACCACGACATCTCCAAACAAGAGGGCCAGAATGGCCCTATATCGCTCACCTGAAAGAAGTTTAGGACACGCCCACTTTTTTGACGAATCAAAAATTTGCAAACAAATTTTGAAAACGGTCACTCAAGAAACATCATTGCCAAATTTGTTTCAAATTGACCTTATGCTTTATTTTTAAAGAATTTTCTTATGATTTCTCTAAGTCTGATAAGCCAAGCCCTGCCACGCCCACTTGTTTTGACCAATACAAAATTTGCCAACATATTTGAAAAGGGTCACTCAAGGAACATTTCTGTAAAGTTTGCTTCAAATTGGGCCAATGGTTGATTTTTAAAGAATTTTCTTAGGATTTCTGTAAGTCCGATAAGCCACGCCCAATTTTTTCTGATGAATAAAAAATTTGAGAAAAAAATTTGAAAAGAGTCAACCAAGGAACATTTCTGCCAAGTGTGGTTCAAATTGGGCCAATGGTTGATTTTTAAAGAATTTTCTTATCATATCTCCAAGTCCAGTAAATACTGACCTGCCACGCCCACAATTTTGGATGAATAAAAAATCCGCGAACAAATCTTAAGAAGGGTCACCCAAGGAACATTCCTGCCAAATTTGATTTTAATTGGCCCTATGGTTAAGGAGAAGAAGATTTTTGAAGAATTTTTTAACAATTTCTCTTGGTTAGATAAGCCGCGCCCTGCCACACCCACATTTTTTTTACGAAACTATAAATTTATGGACAAATGTTGAAAAGGGTCACTCAAGGAACAATTCTGCCAAGTTTGGTTCAAATTGGCCCATTGGTTGATTTTAAAAGAATTTTCTTAGGATTTCTCTTAGGCTGATAAGCCCCTTCCTCCCTGCCACGCCCTCATTTTTTGACAAATGTAAAAATTTGTGAATCAATTTTGAAAAGAGAGACTCAAAGAACATTCCTGCAAAGTCTGCTTCAAATAGGCCCAATGGTTAATTTTTAAAGAAATTTCTTATGATTTCTCTAAGTCTGATAAGCCCCTTTCTCCCTGCCACGGCCACATTTTTTACAAATGAAAATATTTGTGAACAAATTTTAAAAAGAATGGCTTAAGGCACATCCCTGCAAAGTCTGGTTCAAATTGGCCCAATGGTTGATTTTTAAAGAATTTTCTTATGATTTTTCTAAGTCTGATAAGCCCCTTTCTCCCTGCCACGGCCACGTTTTTTGAAGAATCAAAAATCTGAGAACCAGTTTTGAGAAGGGTCACTCAAGGAACAATTCTGCCATGTTTGGTTCAAATTGGAACAATGGTTGATTTTTAAAGAATTTTCTTAGGATTTCTCTAAGTGTGCCCCCGCCCTGCCACGCCCACATTTTTTGACGAATCAAAAATCTGCGAACAAGTTTTGAGAAGGGTCACTCAAGGAACTCAAGGAACATTCCTGCCAAGTTTGGTCAAAATTGGCCAGTTAGTTTTGGAGAAGAAGATGTTTGAAGAAATTGTTGACGGACGGACAGACAGACGGACAGACGGACAGACGGACGACGGACGGTGAGTGACCACAATAGCTCCCCTCGAGCACTTCGTGCTCAGGTGAGCTAAAAATGAGAACTAAGCCTAAAAAAAATGAACGGACAATTATGCCCAACGCGGGAAATTAATTTTGTTAAAGTGGTCGTATTTTCATCTTAAAGGCACGTTTAATAATTTCCAATGCACACACAATTTTCGGGTGTTCCAAATATAAAAATGCTGCAGAAGAAACAACAAGTGCTCGCCAAATTAGACTGATATCATAAAAATCATTGTGGGAAAAGGAGAAAATGATGGTCACAAGCATTTTCTTCTTTTTCCCTACTTGCTTCTATATTACAATTTAGTAGGAATGCAAAAATAATGTTATTGTATGGGAAAGGGTCAAATGCAGTTACTGGGCGCAGTGTTTCGGTTTTTGTCAAAATGACAAATTTTATCGGTAATATTGGTTTCTAGGTTACCATAGTAACGCAAATACAGAAAGAGCTCTATTTTCCGGGAGATTTGGAAAGAGCTTAGTTTTTGCGGAATCAGCTTAAAATGTATCCACTTCCCAAATTTCAATTTTATCAACCACAGCTTGTTAGATCTAGTATTATGACAGTATTAGCAATTAATTGAATTTTGTGAATGTGGAACAACAATATCCACGGTGGACAATCACGTGATACAACAATTTCAGAAAATCTTCAATTATTTTGTTGATACTGGACCGATTTGAATTCGGTCTGAGCAGAGATTGAAGACATGCATCACGCATTAGATGGACGTGGTGACTTTTTGAAAAATCAGCTGATAAAAAAGTTATTGAAGATAAACCAAAATTTTTGGGTTATCTTTAATAACTTTTTCATCAGTTGATTTTTCAAAATTCCACTACATACAGCTTATTCCTGACATTTCCCCAACTTCTCTGCTTCAAACCGAATTCAAATCGGTCAAGTATTGACAAAAATGTTGACGATTTTCTGAAAATCTGAGTCACGTGATTAACCATCGTGATATCGTTGCTTTTAACATATAGCATGGAAAACGGCCAGTCAGTATCCGGATTTGAACAATCTGTATCAAAACGCAAAAATATAGGGTAGTTCATATAATGTGTTACTTTATACGACCCAATCCATGAATTCTGATCAGACTGTGCAAATCTGTTTTGGTCTCGAGGATTTGATGCAGTTTTACGCAAAGTTTCTAAATAACATTAGCTATTCAGTGGGACGCATAAATCTATGGTGGTTTCGCATATATAGTTACGATAAGACCCCTTTCCTCACATCCCAGCTCCAGTATAAAGTCAGAAAAAAGATCGAGACGCCCAGTTTTACATATCCTGACATATCGACATTCGTCATACATAATAGATGTCGACTTTATCTAAGACTCGCCCAGTATCACGCATATGTAAAACAACCCGGCACCTCAGACATCAAAAGGCGATACCTTGATTACTTTGATTTATATCGGGTCCGTACCTATTGTGCTTCACGGAGGGACCTTATAATACTACAATCACACACACACTTTGATTTATATCGATTAACAACGACCTAGATGGTTTGAGGGAACCAATACATTTTCCCGGCATCTGTCAAAATTTTGTCCACTGAACGTCCGCACTATAAACAAGGATCAAGGTGAGCTCTGATTGGTCAATAATGTAATAATTTAGAATTATTTTTTTTTATTTATAAAATTGGATATTTTGTCAAACAATTGCAGTAATTTTTTTCAAGAATTTAGTACATTTTGGCAGTCCAAGAGCTATTTTTAGATGTAGGTGCATATTGTGAAAAGGCCAGTCCAAATGACTGTTGGCTGAGGGTCATGTCAAAAAGGGGCCAAAAAGTCAGTGATAAAAGGGTTCAACCCATATTAAAATTGATTGTTTTGGGTGTGTGAAGGATTGTTCTTGAATTTGAGGTATGACTCTACATTGTTGCATACTCATGGGCTGAGCTACATGCCAAAACGTTATAATGGTCGTCTATGGGAAAGCAATACACCCAAACACACTCACTGGTGGTGAACTCGGACAAAGCGAGGAACATTTTTCATGAACACAAGGTACAGATACTTCATTGCACATACGGATTTTTGTAAACAATACACGTGGCATTTTGTTTTACTTCTTTTTCCGTCTTTTTTTAAAGGATGCACTCAAATGGAAGTTACTAAGGTATGTAGATATGATTTATAATACGCACGAAAATATCAGTTTTATCGATCATTATTTTCAAATGGTATAAACGGATTGCAAGTGCACAAAGCGCATATTGAGATCATGTGGGTTGATCTTAATCGCCCGAACGAAATGGTACGATATCACTGTTTATGTTTATCTATTTGCATTGCAAGTATACAAAAAAGACATATAAATGTACAAATAAAGGCTGTAAATGGCAGTTTTCGGTGTCATGTCATTGAAAATCATTGTGCGGTTTCTTCGTGACAACGTTACAGCATGTTTGCGATGTTATCTTTTCCAGCTACGGTGTTTTATGAGCACATGTTTGATAAATTAATCGATTGCACTGGACTTAACGGCACATTTAAACATTTATTCGGTAATATCGCATCATCATCATCATCATCATCATCATCATCATCATCATCATCATCATCATCATCATCATCATCATCATCATCATCATCATCATCATCATCATCATCATCATCATCATCATCATCATCATCATCATCATTTTTATCGTTGCCTTGGAGTTTCACCGGTAAGATTTTCGTTATGCCTTCTTAAATTTGGTACAGGTGGAGAATAAGCTATTAAATGAGAACAAGATGGATCTTGATCAGACAGTGCACATGCAAAGTCCGATCTGGATCCATGTTGGTCGCAAAAGC